>JZKD02S2417515.1:307366-318911 GCA_000966675.3 Picea glauca | reverse complement strand
AGGTTGTACATGGTTGATGCTCTAGTTCATGATTCACTATTCATTTTTTATGTATATTTTGGTTCATGATTGATGTAGGAGATGGTATGTATATTGGTATACACTTGATGCATGGTATGGTATGGGTTTAGTTGGTTGATGAGAAGATACAGGTTGATGAGACAGTGACAGAGTTTTGATAGTGACAAATACATAGTGATAGTGATAGTGGCAATAACAATGGCAGAGTTTGTGATAGCAACAATTGGTCTACATTTAGTTTACAGGGTGGTTGGACGAGGCAAGGATAGATGGTTGTAGCCACCTTCCGGTTGTAGTAGGATAACTTATGGGGTTGTATCCTCCTTTTGTTTGGAGCCAAATAATTCAAGAAGTTGTAGCTTCCTTCAGGGTGGAGCCTTAGAACAGGGGGTTGGATCCTCTTTCCAGTTGTAGCTAGAGAATCCGAAGTTGGTGCTTCCAATGAATGCATTATTTTGATATATAAGAAAATCATTATGTGGTTTTCTCCCATTTGGGTTTCCACATAAAATTATGGTGTACTGTGTATCTATTGTGATGTGATTTTGTTTATGATTATATTGTTGATGATATATTGAATGATGATAAATTGTTCAATATTTTTGAAGAATAAACTGTGGTTAAAAGTACAATTATTGCTCACTACTGATTCACCCCCCTCTTAGTAATCCAACAATTGGGATCGGAGAAGGTCCTTCAGAAATTAGTCTAACCACTGGAAGGAGATCATGGACTGTGCTAGTATTTGGGTACCACAGTTTGACAGTCATAAATATCACTTATGGAGTAGAGGAATGAAAACATAAGTACAGGCACATGGATTTGATGTTTGGAGAGTAGTAGTAGATGGATACAAAGCACCAGCCACTCCCCAGAAAGATAAGGATGGAAAGAAACATGAAGACAATCATTATAGAGATAAAAATTCCATCTTGAATGGTTTGATTGAATCAGTATACACCAAGGTTATGCACTGTGAATCTACAAAAGAAATCTAGGATAAACTGAAGAATATCTACGAAGAAGATTCCAAAGTTAAAGGAGCCAAACTTCAAACATTTAGAGTCAAGTTTGAACAATTGAAGATGAAGGAAGATGAAAATATTGCCTCCTTTCTACGAGTTGATGAGACAGTCAATGCCATAAAGGGTTTGGGAGAATAAATGAAGGAAACAATCATTGTTCAATAGGTATTGAGGTCTCGACCTATGAGATATGATTCAAATATTTCATCCCTGTAAGAGAGAGAAGATCTAGACACCTTGAGCATGGATGAGATGCATGGGATAATCACAGCTTATGAGATGAGGAAAGAACAAGACAACCCAGTCATGAAGGAAGCAACATTCAAGGCATCGAAGAAGATAAAGAAGAAAGATAAATAAAAGGTAAAATCACATTGTAGTTGCAATGAAGATTCAAAGGAATATGAAGAAGTGGCTAACTTCATCATAAGGTTGAAAATGGGAACTGGCAAATACAAAGGTAAGCTTCCATGGATGTGTTTTAATTGTGATGGTGTTGGCCATTTTTCTAATAAATGTCCTTACAAGAAGAATAAAATAAATGAAGAAGAAGATGACCCTAAAAAGAAAAAGAAAATTCAAAAGGGTAGAAGAAATAAAATGAAGTTTTTCAAGAAAAATCCTTTGCACCAAGGAAGATAGTTCCTCATCAGACGAAGATGAAGTCAACGATAGTGATACAGAAAGGGTAATATTTATGTAAATAGAAGAATCCAATGAATAAGGCTCCAAAGAAGAATATGAAGAGGAAAAATTTGATTACAAAGAAGAATTGTTGAGTTCCATAGAAGTTATTAAAAGAGAAAATAAGAAAAACAAGTCACTCCAGTTAGAACTAACGAAGAAAGAATAATCTCATAACTCCAAAGAATTCGAGCAGAAAATCACAAAGCTAAGACTCCAAGAAGAAGAAGACAAGAGGATTAAATAATCACTTAGAGGAAATTTACATGAAAAGGACATGATCATTGAAAAGTTATAAGTAGATATAGTCATTCTAAGAAAATATCTTCAGAAGAAGGGCATGCAACAAAAAATCATAAGGATATTGGATAATATCATTAATAGTTAAAGAAATTAATAAGACATATATGGATTAGGATACAATTAGAAGAAGACAGAGAAAGGTTCAATCTCCAAAACGACGGAGAAAGAAGAAGAACCAAGAAACTATGCAGAAGTTGTCAAAGGTCGCTCGAAAGAAGAAGATAGTAAAACTCAAGAGGAATATTATAGAGACATTGCACCACCTAGAAGATTCAAAAGTCAATATCAATATAATCCAGTTATAGAAATACCTCAAGAAGAATAAGGATTCAGAAGAGCGGAAACATTCAGAAGATATTCCACTCCGAAATATCAAACTATTTTTCTTGGTTCATGTTATTCATGTTATAATTTTGGGCACAAAACTGTGAATTGTAGATCCAATACCAAGAACATAAGCCATGACAATGGTTATACAAGAAATAGTTATCCAATAAGATCTCATGAATCACATAATGGAAGCTACAATAGATTTGGATCATTAAGTGATGAGGTAGAATGCTACAAGTGAAAAAACTTTGGACATATGGCTAGAGATTGCAGACTCATTGTTCCTCCAAGGGAACCAAAGAAGAATATAAATAATCATAAGAAGGAACCAAAAAGGATATGGATAAGAAAGTAGGATCAATTCAGCACTAAAGAATGCAATCTTTCTCTATAATCTCAACATAAGAAACGTGGATGGTATGTTGACAGTGGATGCTTAAAGAATATGATAGGTGACAAAGATAGGTTTTTGACATTGAAGAAGGAAAGAGATGGATCGGTTTCATTTGAGAATGACAACTTATCCAGGATCATTGGAAAGGGAATAGTCAAGCTTGGAGGTAAGGATGCTATGATAGAAAATGTTTTATTGGTCGAAGACATGAAACACAATCTACTAAGTGTAAGCCAAATATGTGATCAAGGACACATACTTGTGTTTTATTAAAAGAAGTTCTAAATAAGGAAAGTAGAATCAGGAAAGTTGGTAGCTACAAATGTAAGGAATCCAAGAAACATATATGTTCTAAATGAAATAGGAAAATAAAGATTTTGTTTAGGATAGGACGATGAAATTTCTCTCTGGAACAAAAGAATGGGTCACATAAATTTTGATAATCTTGTCAAAGTCATCAAAAATGAAGCAGTAAGAGAAATTCTCAAGATCTCGAAGCCAACAAATAGTCTATCCAAGCATTTTCTACAGGAAAACCAGACCAAGACAAAGTTCAAGTCAAAGGAATATTGCACAAAAAAACCACTAGAAATTGTACATGCTGATCTGGTTGGACTGACAAGAACAAAAGGATTGAAAGGTGAACATTAATTCATGCTACTAGTTGATGACTACACAAGAATGATGACAATTTTAGTTTTAAACAAGAAGTCAAAGGAATTTTAAAGCTTCAATACATACAAAGAAATGGTTGAAACTGAGACAATGTTGAAAATCAAGTGTTTGAGATCATACAATGGAGGAGAATTTACATCAAAGGAATTCATGAAATTTTGCAGCGAGCATGGGATAAAGAGAAAATTCTTGGTAGTCAGGACACGTCAACAAAATGGAGTTGTTGAAAGGAAGAAAAGAACAATACAAGGAATGGCCAGAACCATGTTAATGGATTCCATGTTGACAGATGTATTTTTGTTACAAGTAGTGCATACAACAATTCACATTAAGAAAAGAGGGATGCTCAGAAATAATAGTGATAAGACTCCATACGAACTATGGAAAGGAAGACTAGAAAATGTAAAGCACTTCATATTTTTCGAAAGCAAATGCTACATCAAAAGAGAAGATGGCAGAATTGGAAAATTTGATTCTCGAGTTGATAAAGGAATACTAGTTGGGTACTCAAGAAAAAGGAAAACATACAAATGTTTCAACATGAGACTTAGCAGAATAATCGCAAACATCAATGTGATGATTGATGAGATAGATGGTCAAAATATAAAAGAAAGTAGCAAATATTCAATGGAATAGGATCACAAAGAATATTTTAAAGAAGGAGTAGATGAAGAATCAAATGAAGAAGATGAGCATCCAGAAGCAGAGAAAGAATAGCAGGATACTCAAGAACCTCCAAAGATACCCAATAGACGAGTGCAGGAGAATCATTCACTAGATCAGATTATTGGAAATAAAGATGCAGGAGTTGAAACCAAAAGAAGAATCTGTTCACCAGAACAACAACATATAGAACTATTGTCTACAATTGAGCCAAGAATTTTTTAAGAAGCCAACAAATATAAACACTAGGGTCAAGGCCATGGATGAAGAGTTATATCAGATAGAGAAGAATGACACATGGAACTTACTTCCAAGACCAAAGAACAAGAATGGCATTGGTACAAAGTGGATCTTTAGGAACAAATTGAATGAGATGGACAGGTTTTCAGGAACAAAGAAAGACTGGTATGCAAAGGATACTCTCAAGTTGAAGTTATAGATTTTAAAGAGACATTTACCCCAGTTGCCAAGATGGAAACAATCATACTAATACTAGACTATGCATGCTCCAAGAATATTAAAGTGTATCAGATGGACGTGAAACTAGCATTCCTAAATAGAGATATAGATGAAGAAGTCCACATTGAGCTTCCAGAAGGATTTCAATTATCGGATAAGAAAAATTATGTTTGTATATTGAAGAAGGATTTATATGGTCTCAAACAAGCCCCTAGAGCATGGTATTCGAGACCGGGCAAATATTTTCATAAAAAAGGGTTCAAGAAAGGAAATGTAGACATCAATATCTACATAAAGGTGGATTGAGATAATATGTTTATTATTGAAGTCTATGTATATGACATTATCTTCGGAACTGGCGATGACAAGATGATTCATAAGTTTTCCAAAGACATGCAACAAAAGTTTTGGATGTCCTTTCTTGGTGATTTAACCTTATTTTTGGGACTACAGATATGTCATAGAAAAAAAGGTATCTTCATCTCTCAAGAAAATTATATCAAAGAAATGTTGAATAATTTTGGAATGATAGATTGCAAACCAGTCAGTACTCTTATGTAGACAAGTTGCAAGTTAAGTAAGGATGATGATTCCAAGGATGCAGATTAGAGACAATACATATTGATGATTGGTAGCTTACTTTATGTGACAACTTCTATATTGGACATGATGCAAGAATTTAGACAAGTTGCAAGGTTTCCTACATCACCAAAGGAATCACATGTTTTGGTAGTAAATAGGATATTCAGGTATATCAAAGGTACATAAGATTCTGGTTTATGGTATACAAAAGGGAAGGATATATCTCTTGTTGCCTACACAGATGCAGATTGGGAAGGTTGAATTAGAATAATTACAAGTGGAGTAGCTTTCTATTTGGGTGAGTGCCTGGTATCATGGTTAAGTAAGAAAAAGTCATCAATATCCTTGTCCATAGCAGAGGTAGAATACATTGCAGCAATGGCATGTTGTACTCATGTTCTTTGGATGAAGCAGACTTTGCAAGATATGCAAGTAAAGTATGTTGACCCCATTTCAATACTTTGTGACAACACTAGTGCCATCAGTATTTCAAATAATCCAACAATGCACTCTAAGACGAAGCACATTCCGATCAAGTATCACTTCTTACAGGAACAAGCTACAGAGAAAAGCATCAAGCTAGAGTATGTCAAGAAAAAAGAGCAGAGTGCAGATATCTTCACAAAACCACTTGCAAAGGAAACTTGGAATAGTTTCTACCCCATAGCGATCCACATGGAATCAAACTTAACAAGATAGGGGGAGAGAAATAAAAGTCTTGAAGAGTTCAAGTAAATAATTCTTTTGAATTTTTTTCATATACATTAGAGAGTTACATGAGGAAGTACCATGAAGAGAAATTTTAGTAGAGTTATCAGAGTCTTATAGATAAGGGGAGAATCCCAAAGAGGAGGATTACCCTTTTTCCATTGATTTCAAAGGGGGAGAGATAAAGAGAAAGGTATGGAGATAGATATAAAGAGGCATGTAGACAGGGGGAGCGATGGTCACAGGGGGAGCATGAGCATAAGAATTTCCATGCCTGAGTGTTCCATCAATGCCAAAGGGGGATATTGTTGGACAGTTGGTTGTCATTTATGTCAACCCTTGGAGAGTGATCTTAGAGATTGATGCTAACCCTTGAAGAATTCTAGTAGCCCCGACGATGTGGTTTTTATACTCAAAGTTGAATGAAGAATATGGATAGAAAGGATAGTGTGAATGTAGGCAAGACCCTCATATATGGATAGTACTCATTGTTTCATTTTTGGTGATATGTGTAATGTCACGTGGTTCCTTAGGGTTAGGGAGATATGGCCTTGTAAAGTTGGAATCCACGAAGAGTGGACAACAATCCCCTAGTTTGTTATAAGTCTTAGACAAAGGGGTAAAGTTGTTATAACAAGAAAAACTTAGAATCCAAAAATTAAGGAGAGGGGTTATCTATCACAAGTATATGAACAACTCAGGGAGTCATTCACAAGTACACTTACACACTTATTCATCGCTTACCTTTTTTTTTATCTAGTGATCTTTTTCTAAGGTTGTGACGACATATTTTTGAGGTAGCATAGGAAGGTTGAAGGAGAAATTCTTAGGGTTGTAGCAAACCCAAGTTTATGAGGTATCTATGGGTTGCATGTTAGCATGGTGCAGATGTACGAGGGTTGTAGTGGAGAAAAGGGTGGAAATATATGGGATGTAGAAGAGAAAGTCATGTATCTATGAAAATCTAATGAAGGTTTGAGTAGATGTTCGTACCAAGTCCCTAAAGGTATGAAGGAAGTATATAGGTCAGCTTCATAGAGTTTCACATCAGATACAAAGGTATTGGTATTGTTGTATAATTGTTTTTCTTGTCATGATATGGTGTATGTTTGAGGCATACTTGGTATGTTTGGTTTTGTATTTGGATATGGTATATCTTGGTTTCTTGGTAGAGTGAGGAGAACTCTTATATCTTATTCAACACATGACATGGTTCTTATGGATCATATTTTTGAGTTGATTGTACATGGTTGAGGCATACTCATGTTGAATGGTGGCATATGCATGAGGGGCATGCATTGTTTCTTTGAGATACTTCATTGAGGATATGGTACATATCTGCATATGGTTGATGATATGGTATATGGAAAAGGTCGTATATGGTTGATGCTCTAGTTCACGGTTCACTATTCATTGTTGATGTATCTTTTGTTTCATTATTGATGTATGATATAGTATGTATATTGGTATACACTTGATTCATGGCATGGTACAAGTTTAGTTGGTTGATGAGAAGATACAAGTTGATGAGACAGTGAAAGAGTTGTGACAGAGACAGAGTGATAGTGACAGTGACAGTGGCAGTGATAGTTGTTAGCACTCGATAATTTCTTTGCGCTGCATCAAAGAAATGCCAAGGTAACCTACAAACCAACTTTAGAGTTGGGTACTAGCCTTCTCAACTCAGAGTGGGCTCTCTCGTGTCACTTGGTATTTCTTTGACAATCAATGTCTAGGTTTTGTTGTTTTGGGTTTTTTTTTTTTAATTTTAATGGAAAGGAAGGGGAGGGACACTTAGGGATATGATGTCAAACTTCTGAAAATGAATGGAAGAAATGTCTGTCTAGTAGAACTCTCCATAGGATAAAGGCTAAATGAGGTGATAATTATGAGTTATAATTTTTAAATTTGCAAAGTGTAGGAAGAAAATAAAACATATAACTGCATCAGAGCATTAAATAAATGAATTTTGAATTAGTTAGGAAGAACTTAACACAGTTTAAATTTCTTCATCATAGAGCATCACAAGATGAATTCTAGGCCTTTGACTATCCAATTTAAACAAAAGACAGTGAAAATGAAATCATAAATACAGGAAATACATACAAAGAGAGAAGAAAAAACTCAGATCACCACCATTAGAATATTTTCATGGAAACTTCAATACTTTTGCATGTGTATTCAATTCAGCTTCAAAAAATTACAATTTAAGTTCTGAACAACTAAACTCGTGCCCTTGCACTTCTGCCAACGACTTATACATTTGGAACTCCTAATATTTATACAAGTTGAGTTCATTCAGTTTGAAACTGATTACAGTGATTACAAAGAAAAGTTTCAGTTTCTGACACTGATTACAATGATTAAAATGGAACGTTTAGGTTCTGAAACCGATTATGATGATCAACAAGAAACATTTCTTAATCCAGATTCTGGCTTCTCTGGCATTTCAGTCCCTTCGTGTGATTCATTGTCTTTCATTGACCTCTGGGCATCATTTACCAGGAAAAACTGCATTTGGCCTTACCCAGTCGGATTATCTCCTTCGATTGCAAGTTAGGAAATGCTTTGTTTCAGATATAATTTTCTGCCTAAAAACAAGTGGAACTGATTAGCTGAGTTAGTGTACTGTTTGGATGAAATTGAAAGAGGGTGGTCACACCAAGGTTCAAATGATCTAGTGTTCAAAATAATAATAAAATAAATAAAAAATTCCCTTTTATACTTTTCCAAATTTCGGTGGCATGAGGAAGTGGTTTGGGGCAACCCTTTTTTCACCCCGAAATACACCTAGTGGCGCCATGTATCCCCGAACAAAAACTATGGTTTAAATTTTGGCCCGCTCTCCAAAATTAACCTTTGCGTAGTTTCTCTCCTCGAAATCATCCTCAACCATTGATATCGAGCGTTCACGATACACGATGTATCATGCCCCATCAGCTTAGCGCTCCTACTAGATTTAGCTATTTCCTGCCATATTTAGCCCCTTCCCTAGTTTATCAGTCTTCCAAACTAGTTTTAGCGTCCTGTTAGATTCTAAAATCTTGATTTCACACAATAAAAATTAGCATGTGATAACATTGGCTCCAATATGGATGTTATCCTTCCAGTGAGGTAGCAAAGAACTCATAGACCCAGTGCCTGATCCATTGGTTTTCTCCCAAAACATGTGTGTACCTCGTTCTAACCTGTCACCAATGTCCACCCAAAACCCAAGTTTGTACACTGCTCTCAATTGAAAACTGAATGCTAAATACACCACTACAATTTGAATGTACACACTACTGAAAACCCAAACTAAAAACTACTAACAAGCAAGTTATTTGCACACTCCTATCCACTCTAAAACTGTTGAAATGAACTACCAATCAAATGAAATCATAATGCCAATGCAACCATGCAATAATTTTATCCAATGTTTGCTTTCTTTGCACATGATTTCTCCAAATCTTTTTTACTGATAATTCATTCAAAAATTTATCTATAAATTGAAATCTCAAAAAATTAAAAACATTGGGACTATTTATCGCCCCCAACAAAAATGCAAATGGATCCTCCAAAACATGCATAAAACAGCAATCATGTTTCACCCCTTCCAATGAATCCTTGTTTTCATGTAATTCAAGCTATTGATTTCCACAAAGAGGCTAAAAAATATGTTGAGACTACTGAAAATAACAATCTTTTGAATCAGAAGACAGTGATGGCTGAAATGAAACCCCTAGTGGCAAGCAATCCATATCTAACACTAACGTTGATTGACCATCATCTTTATTTCCAAGATGGTAGTTGATCACAGGTTGTAAATCTGAACTGAAATAACCTTCCACGTAATCGGCAACGTGATCATTAAATTCTTGAGAAGGTTGTTGTGTTGGCAGCCAATTCATTTTTTTAATTTCTCTTAAAAAAACGCTGCCTACACCCCCTTGTCTCGTTAATGACAAATCATCGTCACATTGTGCTTCTAGACATTTGTTTCATTTTTGCGACAATTGCAATTTGGTCTCGATTCGATTTTCACAACTGTAAGTGTGAAAATACCTCTTTCATCGTTTGGACTGTAGTCGCCTTTTATATTTTTCTCCAAAAGTCACTTGACCATTGGTTTATCACATGACTGCAAAAGATTTTCTCAAACTTATGTCCTTTAGCATACTCTTACCTTGATTGCGCATTTGGATCTGTTGATTACTAAGCCTTTGAGCATGAAGATCTATTGGTTTTATTATGATCTTATAAAAGTTATAATGGATTTGGTCCTATATGCTTTTATTCTTATTGCTATGGGCTTTTCACTCAGTTATTATATGAGAAATTCTTGATCGTAATGTTCTAAAAACTTTGGAATGCAAACATTTGAATGTGCAACGAATACATTGGTAAGTTTATAAAGTCAATTTAAGAAAAGCAATGGTTTGAAGGTGCATTGGTTAATCATATTGGATTTTAATTACAAATCGATGCTTGGTGTATTGTTTGGTAAATTGATATTACATTGAACGATTCATAGTTTCAAACTATGTATTGGCATCTATTAAATTTAACCTTGGTGTAAAACGATTGATTGACACGATGGATGTTGGATATGGTGTCGAATTGAAGTGTACACTTGGCATGAGTATAACGTATGGTGTTGGTTCTGTTTTGGGTGAATGGCAAGTTAATATGATTATACACCTATTTGTTGGCCGATACGTATGGTATAAACGATTATGATTTTAATAACACTGTACTCAGTCATTAATACAGTGCATGGCGGTGGTAATCCCACCACCTTCGCACACATGCAGTTAATTCCGGTCTCTTCGAGATTTGAAGCTATCAAACCCTATCGTTCTTGACTCTGTGCATTGTTTCTTTCAGTTTGAACCCTACCATGTACAGAAGCCATGGCTCCTGTCGTAAGAGTCGAGCCCAATGGGTGCCAAGCACTGTTGACATTTAGTGGTGCATGTAGTGACCTGGAACAACACGGGTGGCTCGCTTTCATAAGGAAGTTTGATGGTTATGACCTCACTGTGGCTCGGCAATTTCCGTTATCGTTTGATGGCTGCTGAGCCAAAGTTGGAGATGTCCAGCTTGAAATTACTGAAGAATTTCTCAGCCTGGCAACCAGCCTGCCTGTCAAGGGACAAAAATGGTCGAAAATTTGCAAGGTAGATGATGTCCCATGGACATTACTGATCCAATCTCGCACAGTGAACTCATGCGACAGAGGGTTGCCTGCAAAGATGTTGAAACCCCGCTGGTATGATCTCTTGATGATTGTCAAGCATTTTTTTACTTGTGAAGGCAGGTACGGGTTTATTTTCTTATTCCACCTGCGTTTATTAATGGTTTTTATGGGTTTTGAACTAAGTATGCCTCACTATCTGCACCGAAGTTTGTTCAAAATGGCTAAACGATACAAGCGTAGCCAGGCTGACACTAGCCTCTTCCATGTCGGGTTGATCAAAATGGTTTTGGTTTACGAATTGGGGTTATGTCGTGATTCTTGGCATGATTTTCTCAACCGTAATGGTTTTGGAGAGTCTAACCCTCCACAGGTAGATAATCCCATGGTGACCAAGAGCAAACCTACCACTGTGCCTTATAATGTTTTGTTACCTAGACCTAAGCCCGAGTCACCTACGAGTTTGCCTAAGGCCATGCCAAAGCAGACCGAAGTTGCTAAACCTACAACCCAAAAGACTAGAGC
>JZKD02S2417515.1:275457-286506 GCA_000966675.3 Picea glauca | reverse complement strand
AAATGTAGCCTCACCTGTAAGGTGAGTGTTAGTTTTTTATTCTTCTTCCAACGGAGCACTTATACGAGTATTTTTATGACATGACCATGACCTAGACCATGAAATAGACCTAGACCATGACCTAGACCCCCCTGGCTCCATCTAAGCCTACACACAACCTAAACTCTACCCTTAACCCCCTCCACACCCAAGCCCTAAGTGTAGTATGCCTATAACTCTTGTTTAATAATGATATCTTATGGATATGACCATTCACCTACAGTTTAATAATGATTTCACATCGTTTAATGATGATTATGGTACATTGACTCTACTTTTTTATTTTAATATAAGCATAATATTTTATTGGATTTGTTATTATTTATCCACAATTAGTTTTCGAATCCCTCTCTATATCCCCCTATTAAACTCTCTCCCTCTCTCTCTCTCTCCCTCCATATATTTCTCTCCCTCCTCCCTCCCTCTCTTTCCCTCCCTCCCTCCCCCCATCCCTCTCTCTCTCCCCCCCTCCATGTCTCCTCCTCTCTCTGTCTACCTCTCTCCCCCTCCCTCTTCCCCTTTTTCCCTCCCTCCCACTATCTCTCTTCTATTTATCTCCTACATCGAAAAGGTAGAAGAAGAAAGAGAAAAGGAAAAGTTACATATGTCAAATCATATGATTTTAGAAGAATCCAATCTAATTTCTATTCGAACAGATGTCGATGTTGTTTCCCCTTCATCAACACAAGCAAAGTGAAATATTTTAGTAGAAACCAATCCATCCATTATCTCATCAAGATAGCGTTTTGTGGATGACCATATGATGGAGTATTTTCATATATTTGATTATACATTGGATGAAATTAGAGGGGAAACTGGTGTACAACATTATGGTGAAGAAGTTATTGTGGTGCAACCTCTTGTTGGACAGTCAACCACTCCATAAACTAGTCAATTATGTTATCACTCTGTAATTTCCAGAGGTTGTAGAAAAAAAGACAAAGGTAACTACCAAACCACTTTGGAAGCTGGGATCTATCCGTGCCAGCTTCAGAGAGAGATATCTCTATAAGATTTAGATTTGTTTGAGTTTAAAGTATTAGGCTAGTTATGAAAGTTTAGTGTTTGTTTGTTTTTAAATATATGGCTGAAAGAATGCTTAATTTTCCATTGGATTATGGGGTCTGTACTTAAAGATAAGTATTGTTTCATCTTTTTATAAGGTTTTCTCCATAGGTAAGGGTAGTTAAATTATTGGATCTATTTAAATCAAATGAAATGAATAAGAGGAAGATAGGGGAAAATCCACTAAGTAGAAGAGCAACTAAGAATTCCTTTACTTAGTTCCAGATGAACAACATGAAGATCATTAAAAAACTAGAGACATAGTATAATGAAATAAATTATGTTCTTTTAACTTTGCTTTAATAATTATAATTGGAAACACATGCAATGATTACAGAGAATAGAAAAAACATTTGACAAAGAGAGTGTTATCACTGAAATTTTGTCCGCAAATGGTTACAAGAATCCAACACCTTCAAACAGCTATGAGTCCACCCATGGACCAAAATTACCAAAAAAACATTTCCAAAAGGTCAAAAACTATACAACCAATTATAAAATCAATATGCACTATGACTACATAGGGCACGTGTGCACATGTGCCATCCAGAAACGCAGGAAAAGCACACATGCGCACGATGCGCGACTGTGGATGATAAAAGCCGTGCACACCTGAGAACAACGCATTTATGAGGTTGGTCGACCTCCCACCCACTTCTGGTTCAACTTCCAAGTCAATTTGACATCCAAATCTCGGTTGGATCTGGCTGGGTGGCTAGTCAAATACCTAAAGGTGCCCTAAATAGTGCCTTTTCACACTAAAAGCTAGTTCCATAATGCCTCAAAGTTATGCTATAAAAGGAGGCCATGGGTGCACTATATTTTCAAGGAATTCATTTGCAAGGTTATGTTGTTGCTATTCTCTTGGGGAATCCTCTTTTCTCATCAAGACAATACTAGCACCATTCCATTTAGGCAATCCACCTCACCTCTTGAGTGGGTTAGCTTGGGATTCTTTCACCATTTCTTTCAAGTTTCCAAGTTGTAAGAAGAGCTCAAGTTTGGGGGTCCAGGAGCCCTCCCTTGGAGGAATAAGGGACCCAAAGTCCCCTTTTTTCTTGGTGTTTTATTTTCACTAATACAATTCTTTCCATTGGTGACATGAGTCTTGTTTGCTTCTTGTTCTTATGTCCTTATGCACAATAGTTTAGTTGTTCTTTTATATCCTAGTTTGATTTTTATTTCCTAGTTTGATTTTTATTTTAGTCTTTTTATGTTTATTTTTCTAACCCTTTCCTTTACAGTTGTCTTGCTTAGATAACCCAACTAAGCTTGTAAGCACCTCTATTTTGCTCATTTAGGTGGCAAAAGAGGTGCAACAGATTGGTGACTCCACTAGGGAAATGTATCAATTTCCTACACCATTTGGGTTATTTTATCTCTTCTTTTTGTTTATTTAACCTACAGGTACCATAACCAGCCCAAGCCGACCTACAAGATGCCAAATTCCATGCTGAGTTGAGAGAATTTCGTCCATAATTTTCTTCATGGCCATGTGATAGTTGTGTGTGGGTTTATTGGCCCATAGTCGCGCATCGTGCGCACGTGCGCCAAAATCACTGTATTACTTAGCGCCCTCTGTGCACCTGCGTCGAAAAGTCTTTTTCCATTCGTGCATTGGCGCTCAATGTGCCTCTGTCTACTTTGAGACCCACGCACCTGTGTAGAAAAATACACATTGTAAGCCTTTTTGTGATTTGTGGAAGGCCCTTTGCCTTCTTAAAAATGATTCCATGAATGTTGTAATCTGCACCACACTTAGTTCCCTCTCCATATAAAGAGATTAGTCAAAACACCTAGGCACTTAGGAGGTTTAAAAACATCATTTCCTCTTTTGCTTTCATTATTCCACATTAATGGATTGCTTTGACTAAGAGTATAAGTTGGAATCATTTGAAATCACATGTAAACCTTGCATTGGGACTAGAAATTGGATATCAATCATTGAGGATGCTCTTCTCTCGTGCTTCAAAGCGATCTTGAGAATCAGAAAGAGATTGGAGGATGATTTCATCTCCCTTAAAAAGATTAAAATATTTAGGAGAGGACAAAAGCCCCCTGGGGACTCCTCTTAGTTTATTTTTCAAACACATTTCAAGATTGTAACGGGCACATACATGCCCACATGCTACAAAGATAAGATAGTGTTGAAATTTTCTTTCTTAGATTAAATCACTAGGGAAGTTTAAAGGTTTTGTAATGGGCCCATACATGCCCACATGATCACAATCTAGGATAGTTTCAAAGCTTTCTTAGATTAAATCACATCAAGGAGTTAAAGGAATAGTAAGGACCCACATGTCAACATGCTAGTTTCCTAGGGACTTTTGAATTCTGCAAGGCTGTACCAATGACACATAGTAACTTAGGTAATCAACACTTGTAAGGAAGAAGAGAAGTTCACATGTAGCAAGGTGACACCTAAATTATTAAAATTTGGCACACTTTCACTTGTTCACACACAAAGTCACTCCTCACTCACATAGTATTCATCTCGAAATGTGGAGGTTGAAGTAAGTTTCCTCCAAAGGGATTTCGAAACACCCCACCCTTTTCTTGACAAAACTATCCACTCCCACTTAATTTCAACAAGGTTGGTTCACACCCCTAATCTCTCAAACAACCACATCTAAATTTTTTCTAAAAACTCACTAAGTTTTCCTTCACAGGAGGTGCCAAAAGAAATCTTTTAGTCTAGATAGGATTTTGGGGATAGGCATCCAAATAAATCCCCATTATCTGGTTCTCACATTTTCAAAACAATAGAAGTTGTCAAATAGGGAACTTTTAAAATCCTCCAAGTCAAGTGTTCCTAACACCATAAGGCAGGGAGATACCCATGAAGGGTTGAAGGATGAGGTCTGGTTGTTCTTTGCATCCCCCCTTGAGGCAATCACCTCTTGGACGAGATCCAGCTCGTGACCCATTTCTTAGGCCGAAAATATAAATGTTGCACTTTGATCAAGGTACCTAGTGACCGAAATTTTAGGACATCTACCCAAGTGGCAATTGTGGGATGCAATTGTACGTTGATCAGATTTTGTGTGGCTATTGGGAAATATCGCCAGTTCTTTCGAGATATGCCCCCTCTACCCCTCATTATAATTGATTGCTTCATCCTTCACTAGTTTCTCTTCTGGTGGCTTCAGACCCCACTGTTGAGTACTATTGTAAGGTCCAGTGCTATTTGAGAGGAAGGATGTTACATATTTTAGGACACGAGCATTTGTTTTCTTTGTTCCCCCACACGGAAAAAATTCACCTATCCAGATATATGCTTCTTTATCATAACACTTTATGTATGATGCACTTTTGATTACATTTTGATTTGGATATATATTGTGTAAAGTTTAAAAATTGCAGCAAAGGCTCTTGTTTATTTATTTCTCTCACCACCATTCGCACACATTCACTCAGCTAGTCGGACATCATAGGGGACCCACAGAACCCTCGTCGTTTCAGACACTTGCTAAATCTCCCTCCTATTCTAGGGGGAGTTCCTAGTCTTACCAACCCACTAGCCCCACCTTCTTACACTCCTGTGAGTGCCATTATTTTGGGATCAGCTTTGTTTGGTTCCACCTTACTTGGGTCCAATCCCCAAGGTCCACCGTCCACTCACTCTCCTTTACACAGAAGTGAGGGACCAACTTCTTCTCAAGGGGGAAGTACAAACCCACCTAGTCCCCCTCACGGGTCAGGTTCAGAAAACCATCACACTATGGCTAGAACTAATCCTCCACCACCACTCTAGATGCCATATTTGGCCTCTCTCAACATACTGGACCTAAGAAAACTCACAAATGATCCTATATTGCATGACCCCACATGGCCTGCAATGCCTACCAAACTACCTTCAGATATCCCCAAGTTTGAAGGAAAGGTAGGAGATGACCCTGCCAACCATGTCATGACTTTCCACTTATGGTGCTCTTCCAACAACATTATGGATGATTCCATCCGACTACGATTATTTCAATGCACACTCACTGGCCCATCAACCAAGTGGTATGTAGATGAAAAATCAGGGTCCCATGCGACTTTCGAGTCCTTGGCTAAAGCATTTTTGACCTTCTTCCAATTACCAATCCGCCATGACAATGGTCTTGAAATACTCTCTGATTTTAAACAAACCTCAGCCACACATATCGCTGATCATATTCAGGAGTGGTGTCAATGGCATAGTTTGTGCAAAGCAGAAACCACCAAACAATAATGTCTTGATTGGTTTCTTAGATCACTTGTCTCTCTCCTCGGTAAAGATGTAGCTTCACCTTCCCTCAATCAGAAGAAGAAGCCATCAGTAAGTCTCAATAATACGACCTCATCTATTCACAATCAAGGGACTTGTACACAGTACTTCTCGATCTCCCCAAACCCATGTCATTTGGCCAAGATAAACCTGGGATGTCTCACTCAGTAGACAGATTGATTGGTAATACCATGCACCACAATCCACAACCCCCACAACCACCAATGTATGGCACAACTCAATATCTGCCGACATATGGAGGAACCCCTTATTATCCTCCACCCCCTTATCAACAACCATACCCTGTCACCCTTCCTCCACCCAGCAATGGGCCACTTCCGACACCCACCATACGCCCACCTATCCAAACAAGTTATAGTACTCCTGCCACCTCAGCTTATACTTTAAGGACTAGCAAAAGTGCCACACCTTCCTATGTACCTTACAGATCATTACCACAACATAATCCATACTTTCCATTTCCTGGACCTCCACAACCCATGGCTCCACCACTAGGACACCCTCACACTAGGGTTAATTTTGTTCAACCCTCTCCCATTCAGCAATATCAAAATTTTGAACAGCTGAATACGAAAAATCCAACTCATCAGTCGAATAATTCCAAAAAGAATGGGAAAAACTAGAACAATAACAACCGAGGACAAGGCCGAAATCACCCCCAATAGAACCAACCCAATGGGGGCCACCAGAATCAAGGAACTCAGAACCCCCAGGGGGGAAACAACAATAGACGCCAAGGGAAAAATAAAAATAACCTTCGAACCAACTTCCCTTGTGCCCTTTGTAGTGATTTCGGTCATTATACTCATCAGTGCCCCCAAAACGCTGATTTTAAATGGATGAAAGACTCAGTGAATGGACCACATCTCCCAACACCGCCTGCCCCTTAGCAGGCCCCACAACAATATGTGTAACAACCACCCCCATCTATGCTGCAAAACCCCATTCCACACCAAGGAGTGATGAACACCCAAAAAGACATGCAGCCTACCCCACCACAATTGGGACAATATCTCAACCCAAGAAATCTCGTAGATCGTACTATCCTCCTCACTAGTGAGGAAGAAATCTTTCTACAAACACGTAGTCGTCAATACCGGGCAGCCTCTGAGTCTCTTCCCATTTCACCAGAAATAATCCCAGCACCAACAGGACCCTCATTGATGATCCCCCACCCTAACACGGAAACACGTCTTTGCATCCCTCGCATCCCATTGCGTAGGAATGTCCACAACCCTCAGGCTAGGGCAACTCATAACTACAGTTTAGTCGATGACTTGGCATAATCCATGGCTACCATGTTAGTCTTAGAAGTACTTCAAAGTTGTCCCACTCAGCGGAAGTCATTACTTTCTGCCTTGGGGGCAGTCGACCCTATGGATACTCAACTCATCACATTTGATATCGACAGTGGAGAACCTCGTCTCCCCACTCTCATCGCTTTTCAAATCCCAGTGAAAATTTGAAACATTACAGTTCATCGATGCATCATCGATGAAGGAAAATCCACATGCATCATGTCCAAGTATGTATGGCAAAAACTTGGTTCCCCCGAACTCATACCATCTTCCATTACCTTAAGAGCTTATGACGGACGACCATCTTCTCCTGAAGGGCTCTTCCAAAATGTCCCTATAGAACTTGGGGGCAAGACCATTCTCATTGACATTGAAGTTATTGATTCCCCACTCGATTACAATATCTTGTTTGGTCGTAGCTACATGTACACTATGAAGGTAGTTGCCTCTTCTGTCTTTCGAACAATGGTGTTCCCACATAACAGAAAGATCATTACCATCGATCAAGTCTCACATTATGAGCCTAACCCTTCTGCCAACATCGATAACATTCTCCCTTACATCCACACTAATCCTGAGGCATACCCACTCATCGAGATGGGGCCCGGAATTTTCAAAGACCCATCCTTATTAAGAACTTACCATGGTGCACCACCACTCATTCATCCTTCCAATAAAGTATGTGTCATCTCATCCAAAGGAACTAACATTCAGGATACCCTTCCTCCCAAAGAGGCTTCTCTTATATCTGACATCCCACTAGTCGCAGAGCTCCTCCCTCAAGAATCTCCTACGAACTCGTCGACTCCACTAGTTCATGATTTCACCTCACCCCAAGGCCATATCCCAGTTTGGGAGACAGTTCCTCAAGCCATTACTCAAATCCCTTTCTTTTACCCCCCACCAGGTGTACAGGCTTTCCAGGTCACGACAACACTTACCCTCCCTAATATGGTGTTGGCAATCCTAGATTGGTATTTACATCCACTAGAGATGGTTCCTCAACCATCCCTCCCTCCACAAACTGAAGGAATCCCAATGCAAATTCCCATACTCACTCCCACCATACCCCCTACACCCTCACCCACTAACCCCCCTGCTACAGCTAGGGGCAGGCGACAAAATAAGGATCCCACCGCTCCACTCCCCCCACGCATTCAACCTCCTTGTGCGATATGTGAGAAAGATGGACACCCCACCAAAAAATTCCCATCTCTCCCCGAGTTATGTATTCTCATCCAAATCCCTCAAACATCATCACCACTCATCGCTTCCTCTAGTATTATCGCTATCTCATAGAACTAGATTCGCATGCACCATCTATTCAGAATATGGCCATTACACACACCACTATCCAGTGTTACCTCAATTCCACCAAACACTAATAGATGTATGCCAGAGCTTTCAGCACACACCCAGCCCAATTCCTGTCACTGACATCCATTATGTCACAACCTCAGTCAATGAACATATAAGATGCCCTTGCTCTCTCTGCAAATCCATAGATCATTTCATATATCAATGTCCTATTATCATTGAATATAGGAAATGCCAGGTGACCCTCATTCAAACCCCTACACCCCCTACATACTTGATGGCCAACACTATCCCATCACCAAAGATTATTCATATTATTTCCCCTGAGCGCAAAACACTCCCCACTCCATGGTTCTTGGATGAATTATACGAGGATTCACCCCCAAATCCTCCCAATTCTCCTGTTCATTTCCCCATCGAAATTTTACACCCCACTACCATTTATAACCCTCAGTATCTCGATATTTGGTTTACGACGAGCAAACCATCGCAATCTCATTGTGTCATCCCTCCTGCTTCTTTACCACCAGAAGATAACCACACAGTGACCGTCACTAATATCACTCTTTTAGATCCCTTGTATTCCCATCAATTCCACTATGATGAGGACATACTCGAGCAATTAACCACCTCTAACTACCCATGGGATGCACTACACGACAGAGAACTCTTCTTGTCACAGGAAGCCTCCACACTTCCTCACCAACACCCCATATACACATTCAAAACCAAGGATTTTATCCCATCTGGGCACATCTACTAGTTCAACAACCCCATCCTTGCCCCTGACACTTTTTAAGAAGGAAATATGGCCAACATTTACCCTACCATCAAAATCGATATTTCCATAAAAAATGGAGTCATCGAGGAAATCACCATTGGCGCCGCATGCACTCCTAAAGAAGTCACTACCTGCAAAGCCCTTTTCCAAGAGTACCAGGATATTTTTTCCTGGTCATACACAGAGATGCCTGGCCTTGATCCCTCTATTGTCGAACATTGCATAGACACCTGGCCTGATATCACACCAGTTCGCCAAAAACAATGACCACTACACCCATCCAAAGTAGCGGCCATCAAAGCCGAGATCAAAAAATTACGCACGAATGGATTCATTTACCCTATTTCTTATACCTCATGGGTCTCCAGCCTTGTCCCCATTAACAAAACACAGGGAACCATCTGTGTATGCACAGACTTTCGCGACCTCAATCACGCCTGTCCCAAAGACAACTTTCCAATGCCTTTCATCAATCAAATTATCGATGACTGTGCAGGCCACGAGGCTTTATCCTTCATGGACAGTTTCTCTGGCTATAACCAAATCCAAATCCACCCAGTCGATCAATACAAAATAACATTCACCACCCCTTGGGGTAATTTTTCATATTGTGTCATGCCTTTTGGCCTAAAAAATGTTGGTGCAACTTTCCAAGGGGCTATGACATACATTTTTCATGATCTAGCTCATATCATCCTTGCATACTTGGATGACCTCATAGCTTGATACAAAAAACACACTCAGCATCTTGATGATTTGTGAATCATCTTCCAAAGGTGTTGTTAGTACAACATCCGTTTGAACCCCCTTAAGTGTGTGTTCTGCGTCACTGTCGGGCGCCTCCTAGGATTCATCATTTCCCAATGCGGTATTACCGTGGATCCCCTCAAAGTCCAGGCCATCACAGAAATTCCACCCCCGCGGAATTTGCACCAACTCCAGAGCTTACAAGGAAAAGCCAACTTTTTACGGCGATTTGTCCCAGACTATGCTACTCGAGCACATAGTTTCCTTCACTTATTACGCCATGACATGCCATTCCACTGGGATGAACATGCCCAAAAATCTTTCGACGATCTTAAAATGGCACTCTCCAACACCTCTTTAATTAGTTCACTTGACTATAATCATGACTATATCCTCTGCATATCATCATCAACGATCTCAGTAGCAGGAGTTCTCGTTCAAATAGGAGATGATGATCATGCGCATGTTATTTACTACATTAGTAAAAACCTCTCAGGGCCACCTTTGAAGTATAATCACGAAGCGAAACTAGCCCTTGCAATCATTCTCGCAATTCATAAATTATGCCATTACATTATGCTTCGCACAACCAAAGCCATAGCAGATTCCAACCCCATGCAATACTTGCTTAGTCGTCAGCAAATTAATGGTAAATTTTCCCGATGGATCGTTATCCTCCAGGAGTACGATCTCGAATTTTCAACACCCAAGAGCAAGAAATCTCTTGTCCTCGTCGAACTCATCACAACTATTAAGCCCTAATGTTGGCTCATTACACCTTAATTGGGGCATATTATATTAGTAATGCTATTTTATTTATGTCGGCTTTAGGCCATTAGTTGTAAGTTAGATTAGTAATGTTATTTTAATTATGTCAGCTTTACCCATTATTTGTAATTATACCTCCTAGTCTCCTATATATACCAAGGAGACATTTTCATTTTGAATCATCTTGTACTTGAACATTTTAAGTGGGGTAAAAGGAGGTTGCCCTCTCGAAGAGGCTTATTATCTGAAATTATCTCAGTTTCAAGGCATTGAGTACTATTCCTGATGTTTTTCCATGCTATATTGATGTTTGGTTCTTAACATATGGTATCAGAGCTCAAGGTCTTGGGGTTTCGCTGCTACATCTGAGACACCGTGGAATTTTTGATATAACTTTTTTTCTACAATGTTTCAGAAGGAACCTCTTGGAGGGTATTTAGAATACGGATCAAGGTACGTTGGGTTCAAAATTGAGCTCCTGAGGCCTTATACTTTCGGAGATACAACCTGTACAAGATAGGGTTCTGGAATCATCTTGAAATGAGTCATTGTGGAATTTTCTCTATAAAAAAATTTATGTAACGTTTCAGACCCTGAAATCTAGAGGAAATTTATAGAAATTAGTAAGGTATTTGTGGTAAAAATATCATATTTTGGGTCATCTTAAATTTGTAGATACACCTTGTGTAAGATAGGGTATCTGACTAGTCCTATTGACTAGTCTCAAGAAGGTGTTCCAGGTAAAACAATCATAACTTCTT
>JZKD02S2417515.1:232808-271251 GCA_000966675.3 Picea glauca | reverse complement strand
TAAAAGGAGGTTGCCCCCTCGAAGAGGCTTATTATCTGAAATTATCTCAGTTTCAAGGCATTGAGTACTTTTCCTGATGTTTTTCCATGCTATATTGATGTTTGGTTCTTAACAACAACCTTCCCCTCCTATAATACCAGTTCCCCCGTCAACACCGACTTCCCCGATGAACATCTATTTTACATCACTTCGGATGATCCGTGGTATGACGACCTCCTCATATACCTCTGAACCCAAAATTTCGGTAACCACCTCTCATGAGATGATCATCATTGTATACGCCATTAGGCCCTCGCTATCTCCTCATCGACAATATCTTATATCGGCGAGGGGTCGACACCATACTCCATCGATGCTTGACTATTGATGAGGCCGACAGAGTCTTAAATGACTTCCATAGCGGTGCGTGCGGGGGCCATCTTTTGGGGATGTCCACCGCTCAAAAAATCATCCGCACAAGTTACTTTTGGCGTACATTGTTTCACGATTGCATTCATGCTGTGAAACGATGCGATAAATGCCATCTTTATGCCAACAAAGCACGAGCACCACCCGCTCTTCTACACCCAGTCATTACTGCAGGCCCTTTTTGTTAATGGGGCATAAACTTTATGACTTGCAACCCTCCATCTAGCAATGGACACAAATACATCATCATCACAGTCGATTATTTCACAAAATGGGTTGAAGCCATGCCTACCTTCAACAACACTACTGACATTGCAGCATGTTTTTTCTTTAATCACGTCATATCCCATTTTGGCGTACCACTCCAACTAGTCTCTAATCACGGGAAACATTTTGAGAATGAGATTTTTGTTGAACTCTCATCTTGGTTAGGATTTTCCCACGAGTTTGCCTCACCATATTACCCTTAGTCCAACAGACAGGTCGAAGCAATTAACAAGGTCCTCAAGACCATGTTACAATGCACGGTTAACAAACATAAGACCAATTGGCATCATATGTTATTTTCCATGCTACGGGTTTACCGTACGACCATGAAAATGACCACCAGTTTCACACCATTTCATCTAGTCCACAGGGTAGAGGCCACTCTTCCTATCGCGTGTGAAATCCCCACCTTACGCACCACAATTGAGATATTACTTGACACTGCTCCAATGGAGCAGCGTTTGCTGAACTTAGAGTCCCTGGATGAAGATTGTCGATCTTCATTACAGAACAATGAGGCAGCCAAAAAATGGTCAAAATCCACCTTTGATCGCCATGTCAACCTCCGCTCATTTCATGAAGGTGACCTTGTCCTTGCTTACGATATTTCTCACAATACCCTCGGTCATGGAAAATTCGAGTCACTGTGGCATGGCCCTTACATTATCCAACATTTCCTCACCAAAGGCACATACATATTGACTTCCCTTGAGGGCCTCTCTCTCAAAGAACCCGTCAATGGGTTGTACTTAAATAAATTTTATGCCTGAGCATATACCATCTACATTAGGTTATTTTCTTTTATAGTGTTTTAAATCTTTTTTCCATACCTTACGCCTAAACTATCATTTGTGTTATTGACAGATGCCTCCTCCATCAGCCTACCACATTGGTTACGCTGATGACACTAGCCGTTAGACACAGAATCTCGCTTCAGCTACTTGGGCCCTCTATGCCCCCTCACATGAACTGCTCCACTCCAACAGCATATGTTTGGGTTCAACAACCAACAACCAAGCCGAGTACACTTTCATCATTGGTCTCCTCGCGGATGCAAACCATCACCGTATTCATCACCTTAGCATCTTACTGGACTCATAACTGGTCATCCTCTAGCTCAACACCATGTACCACGTCCATGATCCTTGCCTCTTTCACAAATTCCTGTAAGTTAGACTTTTATCTCGACATTTTTATTTCATTACATTTACACATATTCCAAGACAATTTAATCAAATCACAGATAACCTGGCTAACATTGTACTCGATTGGCATATATCACATCAAGACACCTTTACACGCACATAAACCATCAAAAAATTTTCACAGCATATAGATTAGACATTATAAACAACATCAAAAAATTCTCACACACATGGGAACATCACAAAGACCCCCCAAAACTGTATATCCATATATATATATAAATATCGGTCAAAAGTGCCATCAAAATGTTTACATACACATATAATACATCGTATACAAAATTCGTAGGCTAGTGAATCACCTCGGTACAAAACTGGTGTCACCACACCAAATCATCTCACTAGCCTATATAAAATACAAATATACACAAAGAGACACTCATGGTGCCTCTAGATCACCACCACCTGGCCCTCCCTTAGGAGGTGGCACCCCACCCGCTAATGGTCCCTCTGGAATTGGAGGTAACCGCCCAGTCATCGCAGCACCTACTACTGCTGCTCACTGAACCATGGTCTGCCACATCAACAAAACCCCCACACTACTCTAGGATGCCCTCGTCCTAGATGCGTTACCACATGCCCTCAGGCCCACCCTATAGCACCACCTCCAAGCGGTGACGAATATCCTCAAAATCTCCCCTAGCCTCAGCTGGAGGAGCATGTGATGGCCCTACACTAGGGTCATCAAAATGGCATCTCCTAGCCACTCTCTCCTTTCCATCTGGTCTCACCTCAACATCCTCGCATCATAATCTCTCTCCCACCCGCGGCTCTACCCACGGAGGCCTCACCAGCCCCTGACGAGCCGACACTCTAACCCACTCAACCTCATGCCCACGAGGTCCCACATCTACACATACAAACAAACAAAGGATAGAATCAACATCCATCTATACATAATACACTTGTTATACTATCTAAATATCAAAACATAAAACATCACATCATACCTCGGTGGTCGAACACCTCTCTAGGAGGCAACACCATATCTGAATCACCTCGGAAGTCCACCCCATAGTACGGATACTGTAGTAGGATCTGCAGCATCTACCGCCACATCTATGTTGTCTCAGCCATGAAGAAATCCCCACCCTCCCCACCACCGTGGTGAATCAAAATCCTTGACCACCGCATCAATCGCGAATCTCACGCACCAAGTGCGCCCATTAAAACTCTAGGGCGCAACATCGGCACCCTCTCCAAAAACCATGCCACCAAGATGGACCCAAAGGAAAAATCCCTTGAGTCTACAACCCAACACCTATCAATATGCCTACCATCTTGGCATGTAGCATCAAGCCCCAAGAAAAATTCTCTCCTGCCAGTGCCCTCCCCATAATCCTCAGTTGATCGCCATTGATTCACTGAGTTGCGAGGGACCCATAAACCCTCACAACCATCGTTGCTACATAGCGATGAACCAGGGCATCCATAGCCCCGATACTGACCATAGAGCCGGACATAAAATCCTCCCACAAACAATACCTCCGGCCTAAGGTAGACAACTTCCCATCCCCAGGTAACACGGGCTCCGCTGGTAGGGGCATTCCTTGAAAATGGAGGCCAGTCAAAAAATACACATCCTCCACCGCAGTGAAGGCCAGCTACTCACTCCGCACCATAAAACAATGTAGATCCAGACTCCACATTCAGATCAAGAACTATAGGAGGTACTCTTGGTCCCATATCAAGGGGCACTCAAAAAAATTCAACAGCCCACAAGCTTCCAAAGTATCACGAACCATCAGCTCCTCAATGGCCATAGCCTCCCTGAGCTGCGACCAATCCCCTCTCTCTCCAGTGAACCAGCATCGTCCCAAATAATCACCTGCAATCACATAATCTAGTTCTCGATCAACCATCTCAAGCATAAACACATTAAAAATATCCAAAAAATATAAGTTTGGCACCCGTCAGCTTTGCCCCCAAGGCGCGGATGTTTAAACCCACAGGCACACACACATGCACGCCTGTTCACCCCACAGGCGTGCACACATGTGTACCTTTCCATCCCATAGACACACATGTATGCATGCTTGTCAGTCCTACAGAGGTGCCTTCATGCACCCCTGTCACATCCACATGCGTGCATCAGAGCGTGCCTGTCCACTACACAGTCGCGCACCCATGCGCAGTTGTTTAGCTTACATGCACGCATACCATGCATGCCTATTTCCCTCATTAGGGTGCCCCCGCATGTGGATATATGGATATTAGGCATGAACCCATGCATACATATTTCTTGATCGCCTGCGCAATGGAAGCCCCACACCCATAAAATCCCCTATATGGCCCTCCATACAGGCCCTCCCCATAAATAGAAAACCTAATTCTATGAAGGAAGTTAAGAGAACTAATGTGAAGCTCGTTGGTCCTGAATCGGCTGCCTTCTTCTCTCGAAATCTCCAAATCTCCTCTAAATATCTCTCATCCAGTCACTCTAACAGCAGGTACAAATGAGGTGGCAATGTGGGCCCTACAGCTATATACAGTCCTTTTTGCCAAACTTCCAGACCCCATTCCAGGAGCTCCTGGTGTCCATTTTTCGATATGTCTTCATCCACGAGATCAGCACCCCGTCCTCTACATCAAGACAGTCCCTGGGCCATCTTTCATCCTTATCCCCCGAGGAACCATTTTTTCCATACCCCGTCCAGGTACACATGCTCATGTTCAAAATTATCAAATAAATGCTTGTATGTTCGATTCTATTCAGATATTGTTCACGTTGGGTATTTGGTTTTCATGTGTACAGGTACTTGGTCATCATACACCAGCACAACCCCTTCAAGTATATAATCAACACTGGCATGTAATCATTCCCTCTAGAGCTCAATTGCATCTCTAGTCACACCCTCTGAAATTTGCCTCTAAGGTCCCCATATCCAGCTCTATAGTACCCCCACCTCCATTGCATTTTGGGTACTGTCACCGAGTAGCACTATCCCCCACATGAGTTGTCCCATTCATAGACCCCTTGGCACTTTGACACTCATGTTGTTTTCAACCCTTTAGGGATGGGAGTCCGAATAGTCTTACATCATGTCATGAATCAGCCACATACTCCTTCTCCTCAGTTTTTTCTAGCCTTCCCAACGGACTTCCAGGGAACTTCCTCATGGATTATTTTGAATGCACTCCCGCAACATCATTTACCATCCATTTCACCCATCATCAGTCTGCCCATCCTCAGATTTCCCTCCATACATTTCCCTACTACATAAACTAGCCTATGCCCCCTCCCCCCCTCCACTTGTTTTTTCCACCAACTTGCACCATCCTCAGACCAAGCCATCCTACACTAGGGCACCCATTTCTGTATCTTCATTATTATCCCCATGGATTTTTTAATTATTTTTTGTAATTAAGCTATTATTTCCAGCATTTTACATAATTTTTTATCATCCCCTTTAGCTACCTTCCTGGAAAATGAAACCCATGTCACCCTTTCTTGGGGCACTCCTTATCATCTAATCCTGTTGACATCATCTATAAACTCCAAGTATCCCATAGATCAACTACCTCTGCTCTCTGAGTTTGTTCACTTTGTCCCGCCTCCAACACAAATTATCCAACGTCTCATTGTCCCCCCTGACACTTGACCTCATTGAACGGTTTCATCCACTTATACTTTGCATATATCCCCAACCAAGGACAGTCTTGAGTCTCCACGCATCTTGACTTTTTCCATGTACCTCCTCAGTTCCTGAACTCACCTAGTGGATTTCACGAAGCCCTTTTCTTCTTGGGGTCGCGTCTCCCTTTTTGTTGACATCAGCACAGTTTCCAGAAGGGCAACATTATCTTGACTCTCATTACCTTTCCAAGGAGAAGTCTCGGACAACACAGGGAGACCCATAATTACTCCCTGCTATCATTGACCCACTTAACATTTGACTTCAACACTTTCTCATAATACGATGGGTCTTACTTTGCAACTATTGCAGTTGTTTCTTATATTTTTTGAAGACCTCTGAATTGGGCTGGGCTATCCATACCCACAACATCTGTGATACTTCTTACAGGTGTCATTACCTACTGTTTAGAGTATGTTCCTCATCAGAATTGTCCTCTACCTTGATCAAAACCGCCCCCGAGGGTGATGCAGTTGTCTACATCAACACACAGTTTTAGTTACTGTATAACACTATTTTTTGAGTTACATGACATGAGCATGGGGCATGCCTGCCTCGTTTGTACACAATTTCTTTTACACACCTTGCGAAAGGCTGGGTCCCACAGGTCCCCTTCTTCTTCCAATGGGTCACTCTTGATACTCTCATTATCGCTCTTTCTTACAATGGTACTCTCAGTAGAAGAAACATTGATGAATTTCGGCTATCCGTATGCTCCTAACCTCATCCACCAGGGGGCATCTGTTATCACTGAAATTTCGTCTGCAAATGGTTACAAGAATCCAACATCTTCAAATAGCTATGAGTCCACCCATGGACCAAAATTACCAAAAAAGCATTTCCAAAAGGTCAAAAACTATACAACCAGTTATAAAATCAAGATGCACTGTGACTACATAGGGCGTGCATGCACATGCGCCATCCAGAAACGTAGGAAAAGTGCACATGTGCATGATGGGCGACTGTGGACACTAAAAGTCGTGCACACCTGAGAACGATGCATTTATGAGGTTGGTTGGCCTCCCACCCACTTCTGGGTCAGCTTCCAAGTTGATTTGACATCCAAATCTCGACTGGATCTAGCTGGGTGGCTGGTCAAAGACATAAAGGTGCACTAAACAACCCATTTTCACACTAAAAGTTGGTTTCATAATGCCTCAAAGTTATGCTATAAAAAGAGGCCATGCGTGCACTATATTTTCAAGGAATTCATTTGCAAGGTTATGTTGCTATTATTCTCTTGGGGAATCCTCTTTTATCATCAAGAGCATACTAGCACCATTCCATTTAAGCAATCCACCTCACCTCTTGAGTGGGTTAGCTTGGGATTCTTTCACCATTTCTTTCAAGTTTCCAAGTTGTAAGAAGAGCTCAAGTTTGGGGGTCCAAGAGCCCTCCCTTGGAGGAAGAAGGGACCCGAAATCCCCTTTCTTCTTGGTGTTTTCTTTTCACTAATACAATCATTTCCATTGGTGACATGAGTCTTGTTTACTTCTTGTTCGTATGTCCTTATGCACAATATTTTAGTTGTTCTTTTCTTTCCTAGTTTGATTTTTAGTTTAGTCTTTTTATGTTTATTTTTCTAACCCTTTCCTTTACAGTTGTCTTGCTTAGCTAACCTAACTAAGCTTGTAAGAATCTTTGTTTTGCGCATTTATGTGGCAAAAGAGGCGCAACAGAGAGAAAGCACATCACCAACAATATGCCACAAGAATTCTATGAATAGGCCTATTTTATTACTGGTCGATCCTTTGAAAATTTACACAATAACTCTTGGGTGCAAAAATCAACCCATAATTCTTCAAAGAGAGAAGTATTTATATAATATTTACAATAGATCCTATCATAAGTGATCAGGATATTACGGAGAAATATATAACTAACTAGGTCTCGAAATACAAAATGTAGGTATTTTGCAAATTTTCTTGGACCTTTGGTGCTGATTTTGTGGAAGTTGTTGATGACTCATCTTTTTGACTTTGACTGGATATTGCTCCATGTTGACTAGAACACAAAAAATGTCTTTAATAAAGTAATGCGCATAGATATTCCCACCTCTTTTTACCTCGGATGGAAATCTTGAGTAATTTATTGTATATTCATCCATTTCTGTGTATTTGGAAAATGTAGGCTTAGTGATGAAGATATGCTTAATCTCATGTTGTATGCTTAAGTCTAACTATAGTGTCTCTAGGAAATATTTACCAGTAATGCTTCCCTATATCCCTGCAAACTTTGAACTGTCCTTTGCCACTATTTTCATTTTCTGTTTGTAATCAGGCAAAGTGATCAATTTGTCATTTAGTACTAACAATCCAGGAAGCCCTTTCTTGTGTAGCACCTCAAACATATTGAAAAACCTCTGCACACCTATGTCCATCACTTGATATTTTTCTTCCTACTACAATATTAAGCCTTTCTTGGTTAGAACCTTCTTGATCTAAAGGATGGTTTATGTCTTGTCCTCAATCTCTAGTTCTTCTAACTCCTGTTTGTTTTTGGAGTTTATAAATCTGATAAGTTCAGTGGCCTTTGTGGGTCTTTCTCCCAATTCTTCCTTTATGATTTCAATTTCTCCCATGCCTTTCTGTACTAATTCACGTTGCTAAAAAATTATATGTATTGAGGATCAGATTTCTAACATGGATTTGTTGAAATCTATCCATATGTTTTCCTTATCTTGGGCTAAGGTATTTTCCATGGTAGTCTCTTTCCCTAATTGTTGTAATTGTTGACTGAGCCTTTGAGATTTATGCATCTCTTCTTGGTGACTGGCCTAGAACAATGATTTCAATTCCTGCAATGGTTTTACCTCTTCCTGTAATTTTTTGATTTCTTCCCCTTCTATGGACACATCTTCCATGGATTTTACAAGTTTGTCAGATGCATCTGAAACTTGTACTGGGATTGCTGATGGAATTTTTTTTTATGTGGACCCTTCTATTGTTTTGATTCCTGTCAGAGGGACTGCCTCCAGTGGGATCATGGCCATATCCACATTTTTCTCCTTTTCTTTTATCATTTTGTCCATTTATGCTTCCATTCTCTTATTTGTGCATTTTTATCCATGATTAACTTTAACATTTCTTCTTTGTGGCCTTCAGTCTAGGCCACTTCTTTGGCTTGTGAATATTTTGTAGCTAGAAGCGTCAACTTATTTATAAGAGATGCTATATTAACATTCTTATTTTTTAACAACTCCTCTATTGCCTTGATGTTTGTTGGGTCATACCCAATCTTCAGCACCAATTCTTCTAATGATTTTATTTTTTGGTCCTTGGCCAAACAAGATATGTTCTCCAGCTTTAATTGGGACTAGATATTGTTTAAGGATACCTGAAACTTAAAAGTAGTCATTGAGGTGCTTTTCAAAGTTAAGAATATCATTTCTCTTGTCTTCCTCTACATATCCATTTGGTCCACTGGATGGAATCCTTTACATCAAATTCAAAGGAAGTATTCTTATAGTCTGCAGTTGTTTTAGGATGGGGAACTTGTGCTTGTAAGAATTCCATTTGCATTCTTCCTCTTTCTGTGTCAAAAGTTGACAACAGTTTGTGTTGAGCAGTGGAGGTATGATTCCATAATTGAGCATAGGTGTTGTTGTTGAGGACCTCATTCCTTTTCTTGATCTGTTTATATTTGTCAAAAATATTTGACTCTTTTTGGCCATGTGTTGATTCAACTGTCAGAGTAGTTTCTGGGATTCTTTCAGATGTTGATGATGATGGAGAACCTGTAACCAGACTATATAAATGGGTTGAAGAGTGTGGTCCCTCCAAGACTATGGTGGACTCCATTTCTCCCTCCTTGAGAAAATCTGTTGTATGATTGGTTTTGGCCCTCTTTCTGTAAACCCAGAAATCCTCAACTGATACCTCTGTGACTGAAGGAGAAACCTTCTTCCTTGATATCTTCTATTCTTGTTTTTGGGGTGTATTAGTTTATGAAGTGGTTACAGAGATAGGTTACCCCTCTGGTTCTTGCAATATGTTCTTCTGCCACTCTGTCTGGTTCATGTATCTTTCCAACTCTAGCTTATGTGTGTGAACATAAGGAGTGCTCCTCTATTTGACTCTGAGTTCAGAGATGACACCAAATGGGTTATATTCCCAAGAGAAACTCATAGGAAAACTCATTTGTTTCAAGAGACTATCTGCTTCTTCTCTTGTTGATATGTTTTTGCAGATGAAAAGTCTAACCTGGGTTTTGATTTTGAGCTAGGACTTATTCTTTGCTGCAACAAAGTGAATGTCATTTGAATTCACCATTTTCCTTATATATTCTAGTGCAAAAATCCTCACTGGGACGTATTTGGGAAATCTGTAAGGAGGCAAATCAAACCCATATACTCTTATCTCTATGTGGTTTTGGTATAAATACCAATCCCTTGTCTTAGTTTGATCAGATAGGTGCAAGACCTTTTGAATTTATTCACGGATACTTGACTCTATGTTGTTGTTCAACATACAAACAACTGGGTGAAAGAAATGATCTATGAAGTCCTTGAAGTTGAACTCTATTGAATTTTTCCTCACCAATGAGGTCCATGATGTCACTGGTTGTGGGCTTCCTTCCTGGATTAATTTCTGAACTGCAGAAGGAAACCTGTCTAACTGGTAGAACAAAAACATGGAGACCAGAACTAAAGAGTATCTAAACATCCCTTCAGTTGGAAACCTAAATAACTGATCATGAATATTATCAGCCAGAAATTGACTGAAGTTGAATTTAATGGAAACTCTTTCTTCTATGAAAAATATGGATAGAAAACCTAGAATAGGCTCATCTACCCATTCATCTGAGTAATAACATAACAGGTAAGAAAGAAAGGAAATGATCAGGTTGGTTTTGATAGTGAAAATGGAAGATGAGTAAGGTGGATTCTTCTTGGGAAATTGGGCATCTTCTGGGAGGAAAATATCAAAGATCTGGGCTCTTTGGGGGAAAGTGAGTTATTGGTATAGGTCATTTACGGCTTCAATGGAGAATGGGATTGTTGATTCATTTCTAGGGATCTGCATCATGTGGTTGATGGATTTGGAGGTGATTGTGAACAATGTTTCACCGGAGGAGGAAACAATGGCTCTTTGGCCGGGAAGGTAGTGGGATTGACATCTGAGAGAAAATTCAGGAAAATGGTGAGTTTGAGGGAAAATGTACAAAGGTAAATTGGACTCCCAGAGTCCAATTTCATCACTCTGGTCTAGAAAAATATCTTTCAACCATGAGTGCAATTCGAAGAAGTCGAATTCACACATCGAATCTATGGCTTTGTAATCTTTATCTGCTAGGGGGATGTGGTCCAGGTCGACATGAGGTGGCATAATTGGGTTCTCGGATGTATCTGTAGATTTAGCCTTGGGGGCCATAATTGACAGAGATTGCAGTAAAATAATGGAGGAATTATATTACTCGGGGAAAATTCCCCTGTTGGTGGTGAGAGGTGGTCGTAGTTTAACTTGAAATCTTGTTTCGACGTGGTATCCACAGTGTATGTATCAGCAAATGGCATAACAAGATGGTGAAATAGGGATTTACAGTATACGATAGATGTTCTTTATCGCGTAGGATTGTTACGGGGTGGTTAACAGTCATGGGGAATGTTTTAATTGGGTAACGGGTATATAGGATAGGATAGATGGCGTGTAATAATAGGGTTATGGTGGTGCGGTGAGGTGAGTGGTATCAGGTTGTGGTATGGAAGATTTCGGAGGGAGGGTATGAAATGTTGAGGCCGTACCACGTTAGGTGGGACCAACGCAGGGGAAAACCACTTTTCAACCCCCCCCCCCCCTCATGTTGTTAAAGGTAGAAAGGTCGGGGGGGTCTGAAAAAGCCAGAGGACCATTGATTTGGGAAGTAATGGATGTCGTCAATGGAGACTTGTGCGGGAGTTAGTCACTACAAGAAAAAATGTCTTGTCTACATGCAAGCTTAGGATAAAAAATATACACCATGAAGCACCAAGCCTATGTTTTTCAACTTTACATTATCATTTTATTTTCCTAAGCTAAAGTAACAAAATTTAATCAACTAGGGGTATATTTTGAAATCCCCTTTCAATTTTCTTGACACAAAAATCACCTAACCTATCTCCTAACCTAGTTATCTAATACATTAATCCAACTTAGAATCTTCGATTAATTATTACTCTAACCTAACTACTTTGGCCAAGATTAAACAGTTTGACCAAACTTATTCTCTAACCTATCAACAACAAATTTAAAAAGGTTGATCATGATTAGACAATATGATTCAAACTAATTTTATTTTGATGGGGTTTTATTGTTTTTCTCTTGTTTCTATTTTTTCTTTTATTTTTCTTTCTTTCTTTCTTTCTTCCTTCCTTTTGTACCCTCTTTTCATTTTTTCTATTTTTCTATTTCTCCTTTTGGAAATCATTTGCAGAACGAAATATTATTTACAATGAAAAATGACTGCAAGAAGAAATTTCAATCACCAGGTGATACTATGAAATATAGGGTTATAAGAGTGGCTCCACTTGGGGATGGTGCTCTCCTTGTGAGATGCCAAGAACTAGCCACCAGTTTCCTTGAATCATCTTCTCTAGTACTTTCTGCATTTGATTATATTTATTGTAGATGTAAATCTAGTGACAACTGATCAGGGGCGTAGGGCCTTCTCTTCGAGCTTCAACCTCTCATATAAGTCACCCACTCATGCCAAAAAAATTAAAATGGTATTTACAATTAACTGTGTGAGGAATGATTTTATTCCAGTGAAAAATAGTGCTTGAGCACTCCGCCACTGATAGGTCCTCCTGGCATATCTGCTCCATCCATGTCCCTGATCAAGAACACATTTCTTCCTCTATAAGAATGGATTATGTATGGACCTTTCCATAAATTCTCAATTTTTCCATGCTTGCCCTTCCCTTCTCTTCATTCCTTGAATCCCATTTCAGTACTTTGTCTCCTATCTAGAAGTCATCAACCTTGGTTCTTCTATCATAGATCTTCTTGATATTTTCCTGGATCCCTTGAGTTTGGTTATAGACCTCTTCTTTGGACTTCTGCAGCTGTATGGTCTAATTAATTATCCTCTGGATGTCATTTGGTTCTACATGTACTTCCTACAGTATTTTCATGACCGGGACACCTAAAGAAGTGGGAAAACAACATCCATTCCATAAACCAACTGGTATGGGGACATGGCAAATCATCTCTTAGTAGTAAGTCTGTCTTCCCATGATGCATTGACCATCTTGTTGTGCCATGAATTTTTATTGTCTTGCAGCAAATTTTTTATGATATTGACCAAAATCTTGTTTGAAGACTCCACTAATCCATTTCCCTGAGGGTAATAGGTAGTAGAGTGTCCTAGGGTGATCTGATATTTGCTACAAAACTCCACCATCTTCTTTGATTTGAATGTTGTTGCATTGTCAGTGATGATTTTTCTGGGACATCCAAATCTTGAAAGAATGTTAGTTTCCAAAAACTTATTGATCACAACATTAGTGGCTTGCCTTGTAGGTACAACTTCAATCCACTTGGTAAAATAGTCAGTGGCTATGAGAGTCCATTTGTGATGGCCTGATGATGATGGATGGATTTCTCCAATGAAATCCAAACCCCATTGTTGAAAAGGAGTTTCAACTGATATTGGTTTCAAGGGAAAAGGCAATGGTTTCCTTTTTCCTTCAAATATTTGACAGTTATGACAAGAGGTCACTTTCTTGTGGACATATGCAAATAAGGTCAGCTAGTAAAAACCAACTCTTAGAATTCTGTTGGCAGTGGTCTTCTAGTTCAAGTTTCCACCAAAATATCCTTCATGAAATTACTGCAAAGCTTTATCTGCCTCATCTTTCAATAAACATTTTAGTAAAATCCCTCCAACATCTTTCCAATACAAATTTCCATTTAAAATACAACACTTGATAGCTTTGAGTTTAAGAAATATAGATTTAGTCTTGGTTAAATGAAGAGGAGCTTGTAAATGATGTAAAACAAAAATCAGGTCTGCATACCAAGGAGAGGTTGAAAAAACCTCTTTAACTTGTGGAGTCACCTGCTCTTCTTGTTCATCCACTGCAGCTAGAAAATTTATATCCAAAGCATGAAAAATGGACTCATCCATTAATTTACCTAATCCCTAACCCTTAATGAGCTTGGTTGGTTTGATCTCAATATCATATTCAAGGATAACAACAATCCATTTACCCCGTTTTCCATCAAGATTGTCCTGGGTCAAAATATCTTTCAGCAGAGAATTTGGGACATAAGCAATTATATGTGAATGGAGAATATATACTCTGAAATATTTGATTTCTTTTACCAAAGAAAAAACTTGCTTTTCCATGATGTTGTAATTCAATGCAACATCTCTCAAGGATTTACTGAAGAATGAAATAGGTTGTTCATGGCCTTCATTGTTCTTCTGCAACAGAACTACTGCAATAGTATGCTCAGAGGAAAAAGAGAATAGGAGGAAATATTTTTTGAAATCAGGGTTGATAAGCACAGGGGATTGTGTTAAGGCTTGTTTCACCTGATCAAATGAATGTTTTTCTTCTATGGTCCAACTTTTTTTCTTTTTCTTTTTTCAACATATTTGTTATATTTCTTAGAAGCTCTGCCAAGTTAGGGATAAATCTTCTTAGAAAGTTTATCTTTCCAATGAAAGATTGTAATTCTTTTATTTTTCTGGGATGATATAATTTTTGAATGGCTTCAATTCTGCTAGGATCAATTTTAATTCCATCCTTTGATATGATATTTCCTAACAATTTACCTTCTTCTAGACAAAACAATGTTTTCTTTGGATTAAGGGAATTTCCAAATCTCCTGCATTTTTCAAAAAATCTTCTCGGGTGGAGCAAGTGTTCTTCATATGTTTTTGAAAAAACAGTGATATCATTCAGGTATATAACAATGGATATTCCAATTTCATCCACAAAATAAATATCCATTGTTCTTTGAAATGTAGCCCCAACATTCATTAAACCAAAAGGCATTTTCACATACATGAAAGTGCCCCAAGGTGTAGTAAATGTTTTTTTTCTTGATCATAAGTGTGGACTAAAACTTGATTGTAACCGGAAAAACCATCTAACAAAGAAATTCTACTGGACCCAACTACCTTCTATAAAATATGGTCCATTTTGGGCAAGGGGTAGTTGTCTTTGAGGGAGAATTTATTAAGGTTTATAAAATCAATGCACAGTCTGATTTCTACACTCTTCTTCTTGGTTGGAACTAAATTTGATACCCATTTAGAAAATCTTAATGGGACAATGATTTTAGCATCATACATTTTTTTTATTTCTTTTTCAATCAGAAGCATCAACTTTGGGTTAATCCTCCTAAGTTTTTGTTTAAAAGGATTTTGGTCTTCTTTTATGAGAATTTTATGATGTATAATGCTAGTGTCATAAGATTCTAGATCTTCATAGATCCATGCAAAAACATCTATAAATTCTTTGAATAATTCTATATATTTATGTTTTTGAGAAGAAGGTAAAGATTTAGATAGTTTAATCATCTTTGGTTCTTTTTTATTTCCTATGCTGCATTCTTCAACTTCCTTTCTAGTAGGCTCAATTTTAGTTTTTTTGGCCACATCATCAAAATCAAACAACTCTTCCAAAGGGACTAACCCTCTAGGCAGAATATTATCTTTCAATTACAAAATGTCCAGATCTTCTTGTTTTCGATTTATTTCTTCTAAACCTATATTATCTACATATCATTTTTCATCATCACTATCAACATATGTGTTGGCACATTCAAATTCATTCTTTGATTGCAAGAAATTTTCAATTTGTTCATCATTTCCAAAAACTTGCCAATACCTAATGTTGTCCGGGACAACAGGTTTGCATTTCACTTCAACTATGTATTGGTGATTAGGATGAAATGGTATCTTAAAAGTAGTTGTTGAGGTAGCCAGACCATTAGCAAGAATGTTTTGGTCTCTAGGAATGGCTAGCAAATCATATTCAGTAAAGCACTGCAGAAAATCTAGGACAACATTTTTGTAGGCTCTCAATCTTGGGTGTTTACTAGAGTATTCACCTTTTATATGTTTTATTATCAGTTCAGAATCACCCCTAATTGAAATTCTCTTAGCACCAAGCTTCTTTAAAAGTTGCAAACCTAGTATTAAGGCTTCATATTCAGCTATATTGTTGGTACATTGAAAATTAAACTTGTAGGAATGACTTTTTGTATGATTTGTTTTTGAATTAGAAACCCACACACCAGCTCCTGATCCTTCCTTACTAACAACACCATCAAAGTCTAAACTCTACAGAGGTTCCTTTTTTTTATCAGATTCCAACATTATTGTTTCATTTTCTTCAAAAGTTGTTTTGTCTTCCTCCATGTTATAAACATCATTTTCTAAATTGGAAATATGTCTCTCCATATCTCCATCATTATACAAAATAAAAGAATCAAGGTCTGAATGAACAAAATATAAGGTATAATTGTGTGGTTTATTTTGAATATTGACCATGTATTTCATCAGTGTCTCCCTATATAATCTCCTATGTTGACCAAATAATGGGATGGTGGCATAAGACATGTCCACTTGAACGATACCTTTTAACTTGGCTCCCCATTAGCAAGACAGTAACATGCCATATTTATGGGGTATGTCTACAACAACCTTGTCCATTACCATACTCTTGGATGGGATTTGTGCTAAAGTAACACAAAAATATTTAATAAGACCTATGCATTTTACTTTACTTGAATCAAAAGAATATAAATCATTATATGGTCTAGTGATATAAAGTCCTAATTTTTCCATAACAACCTTAGGCATAAGGTTGTGGGAAGCACCAGAGTCCAGCATGGCATTGTGCAAAGTTTTGTCATGAATGTTTAAACTAATGTAGAAAGGAGGAATAACACCACTTTCAGATTTTCCATCAACTTCAGGCCCAAATAATAATTATGGTTGATCATCAACAATATTTGTTGTATATATACCTGCCTCTATGTTCAGATATTTTATCACTTGTGATTTGTAAGCATTCTTATTCATTAACTTTGTTAGAGGATTGTGTATCTTGAGTTTTTCCAATTCATTGTCCAAGTTGAATGAGGTTTGAGTTTTATTTTGGTTAAGGAAATATGATTTCTCAACAACATTCTTCTGTGAAGTATCTTTAGGCTAGCTAGTGGAGGGGACATCAGTTTGAGTTGTTTTTCAGATGTTCTTTTGGTTGGGACCTCTGAGTTTTTCTTAGGGGGGCTATCAGGAACTTTCTTGATAGGTGTATCAGATGTCTTTCTAAAGTCAGAAGTTTTCTTAGATGGATTATCATTAGACTTCTTACTTCTTAGGCTATATTGTCTATGAACTTCCATAATTTCATTTTCAAAATATTGTTGATCTGATTCTCCTCATCAACTTCAGTTTGTGAAAGAAGGAAAAGGTCATGTTCTTCTTGGGTAAGAAAAATAGAATCATTATCATTTATTCCCATTAAATTAATGTGAACATCATCAAGTCCCTCAATTGTTTCTTCCCCTTCATCAACATAATTTTCTTCAAAAGGAGGCCTAATTTGTTGATCTGGGCCTCTTTGTTTTCTTTGTTCTCTCGGTTCTCTTTGTCTGATTTGGGGTTGATTTCTCCTAAAATTAGTATTTTAGATTTGGGGACCAGGTTGATTTTTTCTTGGTGGAATCCTATCAGTGATGTATAATCTTTCCATCGTCCTTTTCATGGTTATGACTAAGGAGTCTATCTTATCATCAACAAAAGAGGTAGATGGTTCATCTTTGATAGTTACTCTCCTCTATGTTCTTTGTCTAGCTCTCTTAGCTAACAGATTTTCCTCTACACTCACAACACATATTTTCATTTCTTCCAAAGTTGTAGGTTTTCTTTATCTCAATTGATAAGACATGTCGACATCAAAACCATCAGGGAATTTGATTAAAGCTAAACCTTGAGGAGGTTTAATGTTTGTCGGAATTGCATTATAAATATTGTTAAATCTAGTGCAATAATATTGTACACTTTCCCCTTGATTTATTTTAATACTTTCATATTCAGATAAGATTTGAAGTGGATTTTTCTTAACTTCCCATCTATTGAGGAATAATTGGTGAAAGGTGGTAATGTCATTCAAGCTAGAAGTTGGTAAGGCTGTGAACCATTTCCTAACTTATCCATTTACGCTTTGGGAAAACAATCTCATTTTGACATCATCTTCATCAAATTCTTGAAGGTCAAAGAAGTCATTCATATTGTCAACATGTTGTTGTGCAGTCATATTTCTAGTGCCATAAAACTGAGGAATCCTAGTTTGATACTCCTACGGCATATTGTGTAAGGGAACAACCAAAACGAGGGGAGTATATCTTGCTGCCATGATTGGTGGAGGAGGATAGATAGCAGGAACTCATGTGATAGGCTAGATCACAACCTGTAAAGTTGTTGGAGAAGTGGAGGAAGATATGGAAGAAGAAGGGTTGGAAGATATAAGATAAACTAATTGAGGATTGATAGATGATGCAGAGATGGTCAGGGCAGAAATCTCAACAAACTATTGAATGTAGGCTTTATGCAAATCTTGATCAAATTATGATGCTAGATCTTGTAACTTCTCAAAATTTTGAAGGATTTTTTGATCAAGATCTGATCCAAGAGAGTGTCTTTCAGGTGTATTAGGTTGGAGGATAGCTTGATCTAAAACTGTTTCATCTACAAAGCTATCATATTTGGTTCTAAATAGGCTATGCTCAAAAGGTAGATCAAACTAGATATCTTGGATTGTGACAAACTTCTCTGGGAGAGAGGTTTCCCTAGGAGGAGGACTATTAATCCCTTGACTTTCTGCTGAACTTATTTTGCTAATCAATTTTTCAGAGTTATCTACTATTTTTACAAGTTGTGTACCAGGATGAGATCTGGTGTGAATTCTTTTTGGAGCCATAACTTAAACTTAAAGAACCTAACTAATTATTTACAAATTTTTGCAACCTATGAACATTTATCTCTTGAAATTTAGATCTTTGATTGTCCAGAAATAAAGTTTTCTTACTTAGGGAAGATAATTCATAAAGTTGGAAAATGTGTTCAGTTCCCTAGTATGGCCACGACTATGTTATCACTCTGTAATTTCCAGATGTTGTAGAAGAAAATATAGAGGTAACAACCAAACCACTTCGGAAGATGGGATATATCCATGTCAGCTTCAGAGAGGGATCTCTCTATAAGATTTATATTTGTTTGAGTTTAAAGTATTAGGATAGTTATGAAAGTTCAGTGTTTGTTTGTTTTGAAATATATGGCTGAAATAATGCTTAATTTTCCGTTGGGCTATGGGGTCTGTACTTAAAGATAAGAATATGTTTAAGCTTTTTATAAGGTTTTCTCCACAGGGAAGGGTAGTAAAATTGTTGGATCTATTTAAATCAAATGAAATGAATAAGAGGAAAATAGGGGAAAATCCACTAAGTAGAAGAGAAACTAAGAATTCCTTTACTTAGTTTCAGATGAACAACATGGAGATCATTAAAAACCAGAGACAAAGTATAATGAAATAAATTTTGTTCTTTTAACTTTGTTTTAATTATTATAATTGGAAACACATGCAATGATTACAGATAACAGAAAAAACAATTGAGAAAGAGAGAAAGCACATCACCAACAACCTGACACAAGAATCCTGTGAATAAGCCTCTTTTATTACTGGTCGATCCTTTGAAAATTTACACAATAGCTCTTGGGTGCAAAAATCAACCCATAATACTTCAAAGAGAGAAGTATTTATATAACTATTTACAACAAATCTTGTCATAAATGATAAGGATATTATGGAGAAATATCTAACAAAATAGATCTCTAAATACAAAATGTAGGGATTTTGTAGATTTGCTTAGACCTTTGGTACTGTTTTGGTGGAAGTGGTTGATGACTCATCTCTTTGACTTTGGTTGGTTGTTTCTCTATGTTGACTAGAACACAAAATCTATCTTTACTCAAGTAATGCACATAGATCTTCCCACCTCTTTTTACCTGGGATGGAAATCTTGAGTAATTTCCTATATATTTCATCCATTTCTATGTATTTGGCAAAGGTAGTCTTAGTGATGAATATATGCTTAATTTCATGTTGTATGCTTAAGTCAAATTGTAGTGTCTCTAGGAAATATTTACCAGTAATGCTTCCCTGTATCCCTGCAAAATTTGAACTGTCTTTTGCCACTATGTTAATTTTTTGTTTATAATCGGGCAGAGTGATCAATTTGTCATTTATTACTAACAATCCAAGAAGCCCTTTATTGTATAGAAACTCACTAAAAAATCTCTGCACACCTATGTCCATCACTTGATATTTTTCTTCCAGCTACAACATTATGCCTTTCTTGTTCAGAACCTTCTTGATCTCAAGGATGGTTTATGCCCTGTCCTCAATCTCTAGTTCTTCTAACTCCTTTTTGTTTTTGGAGTTTAGAAATCTGATAAGTTAAGTGGCCTCTGTGGGCCTTTCTCCCAATTCTTCCTTGATGATTTCAATTAATCCCCCATCTTTCTATACTAATTCATGTTGCTAAAAAATGATCTGTATTGACAGCCAAATTTCTGACATGGATTTTCTTATATCTATCCATATGTTTTCCTTAGCTTGGGCAAAGGTATTTTCCATGGCAGACTCTTTCCCTACTTGTTGTAACTATTGACTGAGTCTTTTAGATTTATGCATCTCTGCCTGGTGACTAGACTGGACCATTGATTTCAATTCCTTCAATGTTTTTACCTCTTCCTATAATTTTATGATTTCTTCCCCTTGTATGGAAATATCTTCCATGGATTTTACAAGTTTGTCAGATGCATATGAAACTTGTACTGGGATTGCTGATGGGATTGTTGATGGAATTTCTATTGATGTGGACCCTTCTATTGTTTTGATTCATGTCAGAGGGGCTGCCTCCAGTGGGATCATGGCCATCTGCACATTTTTCTCCTTTTCTTTTATCCATTTTTCCATTTATGCTTCCATTTCTCTTATTTGTGCATTTTTCTCCATGATTAACTTTAACATTTCTTATTTGTGGCCTTTAGTCTCAGCCACTTCTTTGGCTTGTGAATATTTTGTAGATGGAATCTTTAGTTGTTTTCTAAGATATTCTATATCAGCATTCTTCTTTTTTAACAACTCCTCTGATGCCTTGACATTTGTTGGGTCATACCCAATCTTCAACACCAATTCTTCTAATGATTTTATTTTGTTGTCCTTGGCCAAAGAAGAGATCTTCTCCACCTTTAATTGGGATTGGATATTGTTTAAGGATACTTGCAACTTGGAAGTAGTCATTGAGGTGTGTGTCAAAGTTGAGAATATCAGTTCTCCTAACTACCTATGCATATCCATCTCGTCCACTGGATGGACATCCTTTACATCAAATTCAAAGGCAATATTATTATAGTCTGCAACTATTTTAGGATGGGAACTTATTCTTGTAAGAATTCCATTTTCATTCTTCCTCTTATGTTTCAAAATCTGACAACAGTCTTTGTTGAGCAGTGGAGGTATGCTTCCAAAATTGAGCATAGGTATTGCTATTGAGTAGCTCATTATTTTTCTTGATCTATTTATATTTGTCAAAAATATTTGACTCTTTTTTCCCATGAGCTAATTCAACTGTCAGAGTAATGTCGGGGTTTCTTTGAGATGTTGGTGATGATGGAGAAACTGTAACCAAACTGTCTGAATGGGTTTAAGAGTGTGGTCCCTCCAAGACTATGGTGGGCTGCATTTCTCCCTCCTTGAGAAAATATGTTGTATGACTAGTTTTGGCCCTCTTTCTGTAAACCTGGGAATCCTTAGCTGATAGCTTTGTGACTGAAGGAGAAACCTCCTTCCTTCATCTCTTATCTACTTTCTTTTGGGGTGTATTAGTCTGTGAAGTGGTTACAGAGATAGGCTTCCCCCTTGGTTCTTGCAATGTGTTCTCCTGCCACTCTATCTAGTTCATGTGTCTTTCCACCTCTAGCTTATGTGTGTGAACATAAGGAGTGCTCCTCTATTTGACCTTGAGTTCAGAGATGACACCAAATGGGTCATATTCCCAAGAGAAACTTAGAGGAAAACTCATTTGTTTCAAGAGACTATCTGCTTCTTCTCCTATTGATATGTTGTTGCAGATGAAAAGTCTAACCTGGGTTTTGATTTTGAGCTAGGACTTATTCTTTGCCGCAACAAAGTGAATTTCATTTGAATTCACCATTTTCCTTATATATTCTAGTGCAAAAATCCTCACTGGGACGTATTTGGGAAATCTGTAAGGAGGCAAATCAAACCCATATACTCTTATCTCTATGTGGTTTTGGTATAAATACCAATCTCTTGTCTTAGCTTGATCAGATAGGTGCAAGACCATTTGAATTTATTCACCGATCCTTGGCTCTGTGTTGTTGTTCAACATACAAACAACTGGGTGAAAGAAATGATCTATGAAGTCCTTGAAGCTGAACTCTGTTGAATTTTTCCTCACCAATGAGGTCCATGATGTCACTGGTTGTGGGCTTCCTTCCTAGATTAATTTCTGAACTGCACAAGGAAACATGTCTAACTGGTAGAACAAAAACATGGAGACCAAAACTAAAGAGTATCTAAACATCCCTTCAGTTGGAAACATGAATAACTTATCATGAATATTATCAGCCAGAAGTTGACTGAAGTTGAATTTATGGAAACTCTTTCTTCTATGGAAAATATGGATAGAAAACCTAGAATAGGCTCATCTACCCATTCATCTAAGTAATAACCTAATAGGTAAGAAAACATGGAAATGATATGGTTGGATTTGACAGTGAAAATGGAAGATGAGTAAGGTGGATTCTTCTTGGGCAATTGGGCATCTTCTGGGAGGAAAATCTCAAAGATTTGGGCTCTTTGGGGGAAAGTGAGTTTTTGGTATTATTCATTTAGGGATTCAATGGAGAATGGGATAGCTAAGTCATTTCTAGGGATCTGCAACATCTAATCGATGGATTTGGAGGTGTCTGTGAACAATGTTTCAACGGAAGAGGAAACAATGGCTCTTTGGCTGGGCAGGTAGCGAGCTTAACATCAGAGAGAAAATTTGGGAAAATGGTGAGTTTGAGGGAACATTTACAGAGGAAAATTGGACTCCCAGAGTCCAATTTCATCACTCTGGTCCAGAAAAATAAATTTCAGCCATGAGTGCAATTTGAAGAAGTCGAATTCACACCTCAGCTCTGTGACTTTGTAATCTTTATCCACTAGGGCGATGTGGTCCAGGTGGACAGGGGGGGGAGAATTGGGTTCTCAGATGTATATGCATATTTATCCTTGGGGTCCATAATTGACAGAGCTTGCAATAAAACTATGGCAGAACTATATTACCAGGGGAAAATTCCCATATTGATGGTGAGAGGTGGTGGAGTTTTGACTTGACATCTTGGTTCGGCGTGGTATCCACTGTGTCTGTATCAGCAAATGGCAAAACATGATGGTGAAACAGGGTTTTATAGTATACAATAGGTGTCAGGGAATGTTATGGGGAATGCTTTAATTGGGTAATGGGTATATAGGATATGATAGATGGTGTGTAATAATAGGGTTACGGTAGCAGGGTGAGGTGAGTGGTATCAAGTTGTGGTATGGTAGATTTTGGAGGGGGGGTAGGTGGTAAGATGAAATAGGGGGGGTTCAAAATGCTGAGGAAGCACTACGTTAGGTGGGACCGATGTGGGGGGAAACCACTTTTCAGACCCCCCCCCCCCACCATTAAAGGTAGAAAGGTTGGCGGGGTCCGAAAAATCCTAAGGACCGTTGATATGGGAAGTAATGGATTCCACCGATGGAGACTTGTGTGGGAGTTAGTCACTACAAGACAAAATGTCTTGTTAGCTTGTAAACTTAGGATAAAAAATATGCACCATGAAGTGCCAAGCCTATATTTTTCAACTTTACATTATCATTTTATTTTCCTAAGCTAAAGTAACCAAATTTAATCAACTAGCGATATATTTTGAAATCCCCTTTCAATTTTCTTGAGACAAAAATCACCTAACCTGTCTCCTAACCTAGGCATCTAATGAATTAATCCATCTTAGACTCTTCTATTAATTATTACTCTAACCTAACTACTTTGGCCAAGATTAAACAGTTTGACCAAGCTTATTCTCTAACCTATCAACAACAAATTTAAAAAGTTTGATCATGATTAGACAGTATGATTCAAACTAATTTTATTTTGATGGGGTTTTATTGTTTTTCTCTTGTTTCTATTTTTTCTTTTCTTTTATTTTTCTTTTTGTTTTATTGCTTTCTTTCTTTCTTTCTTTTATACCCTCTTTTCATTTTTTCTATTTTTCTCTTTTTCTTTTTGGAAATCATTTGTAGAATGAAATATTATTTACAATGAAAAATGACTGCAGGAAGAAATTTCAATCACCAGGTGATACTATGAAATATAGGGTTATAAAAAAGTCCATGTCCACTCTCCTCCCAGATTTGATCCACCAGTGATTGAAGGGATAAAAACTGCAACATTGTTAACTCCACAATAGGGAAGTCAAGAGTGCTAGAATAGGGGTTCACCATCCCTACCTAGATTGAGCACTATGTGGAAAAGAACTCTTAAACACATTCAGGTCGATGAAAGTGCTCTAGCATCACTTGAAGGTAAGTTACCTAACCGTACTATTCATTATCATTCTTATAAAAGCATTAAAGAATATTTTGAACCAAAATCCAATGATGCTAAATGTCAATTATTTTTTGTTGTGTTAAAATATAGAATTTTGACTGTTGTTAGGAGAATTTTAGGCATTAAAACAGTCAAAAGTTTAGAAAAAAGTCATTGTATTGTTATAAACCTTGTAGATGAATTTCAAAGAATTGGTAAGAAATCTCGTTTTAAATGCCGCAATGCAGCTCGACGTGTCTTGTCACAATCAATTGTTAGCGAGATCACAAGAAAACATCGTTTGCTACAACAAACCTCACACCTCATGAAATGAAATGTCAAATCCCTTAGAAAGTATTCTCATAGATGAAATAGCCTTGACACAGGTGGCCCAACAGATTTGTGTGCCTTCAATGGTAGGCTACCTTGTTTTGACATGAAGTTAATTGGAGCTGTTAAGGGACTAATACCAGATTTATGGCATGAGAACACTAGGCCTTCTTCCAACCAAAAATATGTACTAAAATTGAGAAAGGGATCTAGGGACCATGAACCCAATATTAAACACTTTCTTGAAGTTACATAGACAAAATTGTATGATAGATTTAGGGAAGTACATAGTGCACTTAACTTGGGCCAAAGATCTTTCCATAAATGAAATCCTTGGTATGTTCGAATAAACAAATTCATAACACATTTTTTTGTAGATATCACACTGATTATGGTTATTATTATGACACACACACACACACACACATATAGTTTTCATGTTTTTCATAACACCCTTTTGTAGGAATGCTCAGTTATATTGTCGTTGTCATCATCTAAAGACTTTATTCACAACATATTGTGTACAAAACTAGAGGGTTGTACATTTTAACAAAAATATTACTTATATGGAACATGTCCTAGGTGTGGTGGAATGGAATTACAGAGAAAGTGCATCCATGCAAGCGATGAGTATGAATTGGGGAGGAAGGAGGTTGTCTTGCAAATCTTTACATGCATCACATATGATATTGATGGAACTATTTGGAACTATTTTTAGTATGGTCATAGGGAAAAGGAGCATGATGGAATAGGTGCATGCATAAAAAGAGAATTATGCAGGACATAAATGAAGTTTACAACTACTTCCCTCATTTGAGATGCAAAATCCATTGTTGAATGGTGTTCTTCAGTAATGGGAGAGGGAAAAAGAACCTATGAAGACCAATCACACAGGAAAGGACATGTACATAGACATTTTTTGGAGGTGGTTGATGTATATTGATCATAGTGGTATGAATAAAAATTAATCTAGGGCACTCATGGATTCCATTCAGTTAGAACATCAAACAATACAATAGTTGAAATATGGATGAGAAAACTCTCTTGCTTATGTGGTCCATGTAGTAGTAATGAATGGGACGATTGTGAATCGAAAGAACAAGTTGATACATGGGATCGTGTATCACTCCTCATTGCTCAACATATAACTATGGAATTATCCTAGTTGGAGGAGGACCAATCAAGTAATTTATTTGATTATGATCATGTTTGAGATCTCGTACTGCCAGGTTCATTGAAACCTTCTATTAAATTTTCAATAACTAGCATCAATGTTTTATTCTTTGGTCATTTAGTGGACTCACATGTTCGCACTCCATTTTTTGCAGGGAAAATATACGCAGTGGTTTCCCTGAGAGATAATTAATGGGGCATTGATTATTGGTTGGCACATTTATTAGAGGGAAATCAGAGCCTCATGCGATCAGTAACAGAATCTGAAGGCATTGAATTTTTTATTGGGTCAATGGTTATTAAAGGAGAATATCTGGCACATGATGAAAGAACATGGAAGAAAGGTGGTTATGTATTTAAATATTATAAACCAGTTCAATTCGTATACCACTTTACGAACTTGATTGTTGGTAAAAACCTCCAACTACAAACAATGCCAAGTAAGAACTCATCAAAGGTATGCTACTTCTTTCCTTACTATGAGCATGAGAAGTTAATGGAGACCATCAGTATTAGAAGTGGCCTCGATGGTCTACTTGAATGACCATAGATATGTAAAAGGAATAATTGAAAAAATATTTCATATTTATGAATTATTGAAAATTTGGCTTTATTTTATGGTTGTTATGGTGTCTTGTCTTGCTTCATTTAAATTCCATGCCTTATAATTCCATTCCTTCCGTCACCATGCCTTTCTTTGCCATGGTAATCCATTCCTTTCCTTGCCATGCCTTTCCTTCCCATGCCATGACTTGTCTTTCTTTCACTTGCCATGACATGCCATGCCTTGCCTTTCTATGCCATGCCATGCCATTCCTTTCCTTGCCTTTCCTTTCCATGTCATTCCTTTCCTTTCCTTGCCATGCCTTTCCTTTCCATTCCTTGCCTTTCCTTGCCATACCATGCCTTTCCTTGCCTTCACATGTCATTCCATGCCATGTCATTCTGTTCCTTTCCTTACCTTGCCATGCCTTGCCTTCACTTGACTTACCTTGCCATGCCTTACCTTTCCTTGCCTTTCCTTTCCTTTCCCTTCATTCACTATCCTTACCTTTCCATGCCTTGCCTTCACTTTCCTTACCTTTCCTTACCTTACCTTCAATTTTCATGCCTTTCCATGCCATGCCTTACCTTGCATTCACTTTCCATGCCATGCCATTCCATGCATTTCCTTGTCATGGAATGTCATGCCTTTCCATGACATTACATGCCTTGCCTTTCCTTTCCATGGCATGCCTTGCCTTGCCATGCCATGCCATTCCATGCCTCACCATTCCATGCCTTTTTTTCCCTTTCCATGCCTTTCTTTACCATGACATGCCATGCCTTGCCTTGCCATGCCTTGCTTTTCCTTTCCTTTCCATGCCTTCCTTTACCATGCCTTTCCTTTCCTTCACATTCCATGCCATGCCATGCCTTTCCTTTCCTTGCCTTTCCTTACCTTTCCATGTCTTTAATTCACTTTCCTTACCTTTCCATGCCTTACCTTTATTTTCCTTTCCTTGACTTGCCTTTCCTTCACTTTCCTTACCTTGTCATGCCTTTCATTCACTTGCCTTACTTTTCCTTACCTTGCATTTCCATGTCATTCCTTTCCTTTCCTTCACTTTCCAAGCCATGCCATGCTTTGACTTGCCTTTCCTTCACATGCCATTCCATTCCATGCCTTTCCTTTCCTTTCCTTTCTTTGCCTTACCTTTCCATTCCTTTCCTTCACTTTCCTTACCTTTCCATGCCTTGCCTTGCCTTGCCTTCACTTTCCTTACATTTCCATGCCTTTTATTCACTTGCCTTACCTTGCATTCAGTTTCCATGCCATGCCATGCCTTGTATTTCCTTTCCATGCCATGCCATTCCTCTCCTTTCATTTCCATGTCTTTCCTTTCCTTGCCTTGCCAAGCCATGCCTTTCCTTGCCATGTGCTATAGTAATTTTTTCCACACTCCATGCATCTTGATTTGATGGCATTCCATTTCCCTCTATAGACTCACATTACCCCATTTTTTTCACTCCAGAGATAAAAATACAAATTTTTTTCCATATGCGCGGGTCACAGTTAGACAACTCATGTATACATAGGTTGCTCCATTACAACCTGCGTACATCGTGTTTTTTGCCCCCAAAAAATAAATATGTCAGGTTTCCATGCCATGTCACGTGATCCATGATCCTTGATATTCCATATACTGGAAGCACTCTAAATAAACCCTTAAATTACATTTTGAAGCTATAAATTGAGCCATATACAAGCCTTGAACACACACCATAGAGAGCAAAGACACTTTGGAGAAATTTCACTTCATATTGAGTCTGCATCGCTTTGTCCTTGAAAGTATGAACTCTTTGTGTTCATCCCCCAAGTTGTTCCTATCTTGATATGGAGAACCTAATTGACTCCTACTAATTGTGAGCTTTCCTTTGTGGAGGATTGAATTGGTGAAGGCCTAGCTGGAGGGACTTAGTTTCTCGGTTCCGATATGTGCCATTACAGAATTTTGTCACTTGTGTACTTCTGTTGATTACATCAATATAAATACTCTTTTCTCGTCCAATTATATGTTGTAAATATTTACATTACTTTCCATGGGCATATTTGTTATACATTTTAATGGATTATGCTATTTTATATGCTAACTTTCTATATGATTTCTATATGCTTATATATCTTGATTGTTGAGGAAAAGTTGCAGGCATCAAGCTTTCAATCGTGAGCTCAGTCGAGCTCTTCTTTGGACGTCCATATGAGGTAGGCTCTTAGCCTTATCTTGTTATCATATCCATTTATCTAGCATACTTGAGTTTCGGGTTGACTTATGGGTGTCGTTCCATCTGTTGTGGTTTACCCCTTTCCATAGATATTTTCCTCGTAACACTATGTTATGTCATGCATTGCCTTGCATTCACTTTCCATGCCATGCCATGTCATGCCTTGTCTTGCACTGCCTTGTCATGCCATGATTTTCCTTGCCATGACATGCCTTGTCTTTTCTTGCCATTCCTTACCTTGCCATGCCATGTCATGCCTTGCCTTTCCTTTCCATGGCATTCCATGGATTTTCTTTCCTTTCCAATCCATGCTTGTCCATGCCATGCCTTGCCTTTCCATGCAATTCCATTCCTTTCCATTCCATGCCATGCCACGCCATGCCATGAAATTCCACGCCTTTCCTTGCCATGCCATTCCTTACCTTTCATTACCATGCCATGTCTTTCCTTGCCTTGCTAAGCCATGTCTTTCCTTTCCTTTCTATGCCATGACATGTCTTGCCTTGCCTTAACGTTCCATTCCATGCCATGCCATGCCATGTGTTTCATTTCAATGCATTGCCTAACAAGGTGTTAAAATGACAAGCATATGTAATAAGCATTGAGAAAAAACTTAGTGTCAGAGATCCTCCAACAAACGGTTTTTCGATCAATGGAATGACAACGAAAGGGCCCCACTAGTTGAAACTTGATTCCCCGAATCTAATGAAACCGATGGTTCATCCACCCGAGTCCCAGTTTGAGTTTTATTGCAAGTTGAAAATTGCCTCCTCAATCCATTCAAGGACATGTCGACACTTTGGTCCAGGGGCATAAAATCCAAACTGAGCAGCATAACGGAGTTATGTAATCTCCCACACATTTTTTCGAAGGCCCATGTGACTACAATACCCACAATTTCCCAGCATAGTGTTCTTGAAAATCGACCTCTCGTTCAAAAATCGCACTATGCCTCATTAAGGAAAACCCTAGTGCTGAAGATCCTCCAAAAAACGGTTTTATGGTCAACAAAATGACAACGGATGGGCCCCACTAGCTAAAAATCAATGCCCCTAATCCAATGCAACCGACGAATCATCCATCAAAGTCATGGTTTGAGTTTTATCGCGAGTTGTAACTCATCTCCTCAAGCCATTCAAGGACATGTCGACACTTTGGTCTAGGGGCATAAAATCCAAACCGAGCAGCATTACAGAGTTTCACAAGCTCTCGCACGTTTGTTTTGTTGAGGCCCATATGACTACACTACCCACAATAATCAACCTTTCATTTAGAAATTGCACTATGCCTCATTGAGAAAACACTAGCGTATTAGATCCTCCAACAAATAGTTTTTCGGTCAATGGAATGACAACAGATGGGCCCCACTAACTGAAACCTGGTGCCTCAAATCCAATGCAACCGACAGTTCATCCATCCGAGTCTCGGTTTGAGTTTTATCACGAGTTGCAACTCACTTCCTCAAGCCATTCAGAGACATGTCAACACTTTTATCCAAGGGAATAAAATCCAAACCGATCCACATAACGAAGTTTTGTAATCTCTCACACATTTATTTTTCCAAGGCCCATGTGACTCCACTACCCACAATTTCCCAGCATAATTTTCTTGAAAATGGACCTCTCGTTTAGAAATTGCAATATGTCTCATTGAGAAAAACCCTAGTGTGGGATATCCTCCAAAAAATGGTTTTTCAGTCAACGGAATGACAACAGATGGGCCCCACTAGCTAAAAATCGATGCCCCAAATCCAATGCAACCAACAGTTCATCCATATGAGTCTTGGTTTGAGTTTTATCATGAGTTGCAACTCACCTCCTCAATCCATTCAGGGACATCTCGACACTTTGGTCCAAGGGCATAAAATCCAAACCAATCAACATAACGGAGTTCCATAAGATCCCACACATCTTTTTTGACAAGGTCCATGTGAATACACTACCCACAATTTCCTAACACAATGTTCTTTAAAATCAACCTCTTGTTCATAAATTGCACTATGCCTCATTGAGGAAAACCCTAGTGCCGAAGATCCTCCAAAAAAAGGTTTTTTGGTCAACAAAATGACAACGGATGGGCCCCTCTAGTTGAAAATCGGTGCTCCAAATCCAATGCAACCAACAGTTCATCCATCCAAGTCTTGGTTTGAGTTTTATCGCAAGTTTCAACTCCCCTCCTTAATCCATTCAGGGACATGGCAAAGCACGACAAGGCAATGTCTTGGGATAGGTCTAGGTCTAGGTATGGTAATGCAAAGAAAGAAAAAGCAAGGGAAGGAAAGGAAAGTTAGGGCAAGACATGACAAGGCTAAGAAAATCTAGACATAGCAAGGCAAGGAAAGGTGTAGGCCTAGGTCTAGGTCTAGGTAAATCCTATTAGTTATGATAATCCATGTTTCACAACAATAAAAATACCTTAGATATATGAATAAAAAGAGTTTACGTTATGACATTGAAATTCTCATGCAAATATTATTATCTAAGATATATGGGATAACAATTTGTAGAATTACATGGTTAATTAATCCTTTGATTGTAATTTTTACATATTGAAGTTATTCATTTAGTATAAGCATTATTTTTTTTAGGAAAAAAATAAGGTATGATACATTGATGTCATTATTTTTTTATTAAATTAACTTAATGAATGTCTTTGCATGCCATGCCATTTCATGCCTTTCCAAGCCATAGAATGGCATGGAATAGCAAGGCAAGACATGGCTTGGCAAGGCAAGGCAAGGCATGGAAAGGCAAGGAAAGGATTGGCATGGAAAGGCATGGAAAGGCAAGGCAAGGCAAGGCATGGCATGGCATGGCATGGAAAGGAAAGGAATGGCATGGCATGGCATGGAAAGTGAAGGCAAGGAAAGTCATGCCATGAAGTAAAGGCACGGCAAGGCAAGGCATGGCATGGCATGGCAAGGCAAGGCATGGCAAGGAAAGGCATGACAAGACATGGAATGGCATGGAAATGCATGGCAAGGAATGGCTTGGCAAGGCAAGGCAAGGCATGGTATTCCATGGCAAGGCAAGGCAAGGGAAGGAAAGGCATGGCAAGGCAAGGCAAAGCATAGCATGGCATGGCATGGCAAGGAAAGGCATGACATGTAATGGCATGGCAAGTGAAGGAATGGAAATTCATGGAATGGCAAGGAAAGGAATTGTAAGGCAAGGCATGGCATGGAATGGAAAGGTAAGGCAAGGAAATACATGGAAAAGAAATGCATGGCATGGCATGGGATGGAAAGGTATGGCATGGCATGGCATGGAAAGGCATGGAAATGCATGGCTTGGCAAGGCAAGGAAAGGCATGGCATGGCATGGAAAGGCATGGAAAGGCATGGCTTGGCAAGGCAAGGAAAGGAATGACATGGCATTCCATGGTAAGGTAAGATGAGGCAAGGCATGGCATGACATGGCATGGCATGGCATGGCAAGGAAAGGCAAGCCATGGCATGGCATGGCATGACAAGGCTCAACATTTCCTTCACTTGTATTTCCATATCTTTCCATTGCACGTATTTCCTTTCCATGTCATTCCTTTCCTTTCCATGCCATGCCATGTCATTACATGCATTTCTTTTCCTTTCCATGCCATGCCATGCCTTGCCATACCATGTGTTTCCTTTCCATTCCATGCCTTGGATTTCTTTACCAAGCCATGCCTTTCCTTGGCATGCCTTGCCTTGGCATTCCATGCCTTTCCATGCCATGTCATGCCTTTCCTTGGCATGCCATGCCATGCCTTGCCTTGGAATACCATGTCATACCTTGTCAAGCCATGGAATGGCAAGGCAAAGAAATGCATGGCAAGACAAGGAAAGACATGGTATGGCACGGAATGACAAGGCAAGACATGGCATGGTGTGGCATGGAAAGTGAAGGAAAGGAAAGTCATGGCATGGGAAGGCAAGGCATGGCATGGCATGGAAATGCATGGCAAGGAAAGACATGGCATGACATGGAATGGAAAGGCATGGCAAGGCATGGAAAGGAATGGCTTAGCAAGTCAAGGCAAGGCATGGCTTGCCAAGGCAAGGAAAGGTAGGGAATGGAATGGAATAGAAAGAAAAGGCTTGGAAAGGCAAGGAAAGGCATGGAAAATAATGTCAAATCATGGCATGGCATAGCAAGGAAATGAAAGACAAGACATAACATGGAATGACATCACAAGTGAATGGAAGGTAAGGTATGGCATGGAAAGGCAAGGCATGGCATGGCATGGCAAGGAAATGCTCGTCTTAGAAAGACAAGACAAGGCAAGGTGTAGGTATAGATCATTGATTTACCTCGTAAGTTCTCTTTCTAAGTCGTTGATGGTTATTTCTTGAATGTATTAAATAAATGTTTTATCAAAGTGGTGATACCGCATGTTATCTTGTATTCTTCTTGAATTAACCTTGTATTGAAACCCTCAATTTCATTGCTAGATTAGGAATTGCCCTCGATTTCCATCCTTGTTAACTTGACGTCTAGGGTTTAATTGTCATCTTTCACCCTTAGAATACACCTTGACACCTTTTATTACATTTTTGTCATAATTTTCAGCCCTTTAGGGCTTGATGTCTTGAATATTCTAGGGTTGTTATGTGCCATCTACCATTTCAACAAGCATTTGTTATCTAAACCCTAGTTTAGGCTACATTTTCATCCCCCTTTCATTGCATGATTACTTGTTTTAAGGGATGTTATATTTTTCTTGTTGTAACTTAGTTAATATCATTTATTGGCTTGGTGAGGCATGACAATTGCATGGCAACGGGATGCAATGGCATGGCATGAAAAGGCATGGAAATGGCATGTCATGGAATTTATTGGCAAGGCATGGAAATGGCATGGCAAGTGAAGGCAAGGCAAGGCTTGGCATAGAAAGGAAAGGCATGGCATGGCATGGAAAGGCACGGCAAGGTCTAGGTCTAGGTCTAAGTCATTATTTCAAGTTTTATGAATGGTTATTTCTTGAATGTATTAAATAAATGTTTTATCAAAGTGGTGATATTGCATGTTATCTTGTATTCTTCTTGAATTAACCTTGTCTTGAAACCCTCAATTTCATGGTTAGATTAGGACTTACCCTCAATTTCCATCCTTGTTAGCTTGAAATATAGGGTTTAGTTGTTATCTTTCACCCTTAGAATAAACCTTGACACCTTTTATTATATTTATGTCATATTTTTCATCCCTTTGGGGCTTGATGTCTTGAATATTATAGGATTGTTATGTGCCATATTGCATTTCATCAAGCATTTGTTATCTAAAACCTAGTTTAGGCTTGAATTTTCATCCCCCTTTCATTTAATGATTACTTGTTTTAATGGATGTTATATTTGTCCTGTTGTAACTTAGTTAATATCATGTATTGGCTTGGAAATGACATGGAAAAGAATGGAATGACAATGGGATGCAATGGCATGGAATGACAAGGCATGGCAATGGAATGGGAATGGAATGGAAATGGCATGGCATAGAATGGCTTGGAAAGGCATGCAAATGGCATGACATGGAAAGGCATGGAAATGGTGTGGAACGTGAAGGAAAGGCAAGGCACAACATGGAAAGGAAAGGAATGGCATGGCATGGCAAGGAAAATCATGGCTTGGCAAGGTAAGGTCTAGGTTTAGGTCTTAGTCTAGGTCATTATTTCAAATTTTTTGGATGGTTATTTCTTGAATGTATTAAATAAATGTTTTATAAACGGGGTGATATTGCGTTTTATCTTGTATTCTTATACAATCAACCTTGTCTTGAAACCCTCAATTTTTTTGTTAGATTAGGACTTACCCCCGATTTTCATCCTTGTTAGATTAACGTCTAAGGTTTAGTTGTCATCTTTCACCCTTAGAATACACCTTGACACCTTTTATTATATTTATGGCATATCGTTCATCACTTTAGGGCTTGATGTCTTAAATATTCTAGGGTTGTTATGTGCCATCTTGCATTTCAACAAGAATTTGTTATCTAAACCCTAGTTTAGGCTTGCATTTTCATCCCCCTTTTATTTAATGATTACTTGTTTTAAGGGTTGTTATATTCGTCTTGTTGTAACTTAGTTAATATAATTTATTGGCTTGGAGAGGCATGGAAATGGCATGACATGACAATGGGATGAAATGGGGTGCATGGCAATATCATAGAAATGGGATTCAATGGCATGGCATGGCAATGGCCTGGCATGGAAATGGCCTGGAAATGGAATGGCATGTCATGGATTGGAATTGCATGGCAATGGCATGGCATGGAAAGGCATGGAAATGGTGTGGCAATGTCATGGCAAGGTAAGGAAAGGCATGGCATGTAAACACAAGGAATGCACTGGAAAGTAAATGCATGACATGGAAAGGAAAGGCATGGCATGGAATGGCATGGAAAGGAAAGGAAATGGCATGGCATAACAATGGAAATGAATGGAAATTGCATGCAATGACATGTCATGGAAAGGAAGGAATGGAATGGCATGGCATGATAAGGAATGACATGGAAAGGAAAGACATGCAATGGCAAGAAAAGGCATGGAAATGGCATGGCATTGAAAGGAATCACAATGGCATGGAAAGGCATGGCAATGGCATGGAATGGAAAGGCATGGAAATGGAATGGAAATGACATGGCATGGCAAGGCGTGGAAATGGCGTATAAATGACATGGAATGGCATGTCATGGAAAGGAAATGCATGCCATGGAACGGCATGGAAAGACATGGTATGGCAAGGCATGGCATGGCAAGGCAAGGAATGCAATGGCAAGGAAAGGCATGACATGGAAAGGAAATGCATGGCAAGGCAAGGAAAGGCATGGCAAGGCAAGGCATGGAAAGGAAAGGCATGGCATGGCTTGGAAAGGAAAGGCACGACATGGCATGGCATGGCATGGAAACTCAAGGAAAGGCAAGGTGTGGCATGGCTTAGCAAATAATGCAAACTTTTTCACCTACACTTAAAATGTCATAAACACTTCATTGGATGGAAAGGAACTTTGTGATATAAATTTAAGTCATATGTCCCTAGAAATATTTTTATTTATTTATTGGGATGAGAAAGGTTTCTTTTTTTGTTAATTTTTTTTCATTGCAATCCACATTTTGATTTTACTTTTTCCTTGCATAATGTTATGGAAATTTATATTTATTGTTGTATATGTTAAAATGGGAATCTACATGAGAAGACATGGGAAGCTACATGAAAATGGCATGGCATGGCATGGCTTGGAAAGGCATGGCAATAACCTGGCAATCACATGGAAATCACATGGAAATGGAATGCCATGGCATGGCTTGGTAAGTCATAGCATTGGCATGGCATGGAAAGGCAATGGCATGGCATGGCAAGGCATGGAAATGGTATGGCAGGGAATGGAAATGGAAAGGCATGACAATGTCATTGAAATGGGATGCAATGGGGTGGAATGATAAGGTATGGAAATGACATGGCAATGCCATGGAAATGCATGCAAATGGAATGACAATGACATGGCTTGGCAAGGCATGGAAATCACATGGAAAGGAATGGAAATGGCATGGCATGGCATGAACAAGTTTGTGGGATTGGGTTTTGGAGGGTCCTTTGTCTCCTTGTGTGCTATAACCAAAAAATTGGGTAGGAATGTGTAGTAAAATCGCATAGATGGTGAAGGGGAAAAAATAACGGTTTCAATTCTCCCTGGAGGAATTTTGGTAGCATAGCATTACTTTCTATGGTGTGTCGTGAAATGTAACCTCAAAACCATTATTTGTAGGTGGAAAATGATACTCGTTCTAAGATATAATTTCCATGTAAACTCTCTCATTGTACTGATAAAAATCAATAAGTTTAGTGGACATCATGGAAGAATGAATAAATGTTATTAATAATTGATGCATTTAACAAAATTTACATATACCCACTACACAACCTAAACAAACATGAGTGCATTAATGAGTCATTGACTAGTCTTTTTGGCATTTATGAATGGTTACACATAAATCAAATGATTTCATATATGTCATGCATAGAAAGAGAGGAATAATGTGTGTGCCCTAGAAAAGGGTTAAATTATGGATTGAATCAACTAATAAACTAACAACTAGGCTTCTCAAAGGAATGTCAAGGGAAGGATAGGGTTTGAAGAGACCAACTTGTAACAACCCGTGATAAGATATTGGTAGGTGCATGTACTTCATATTCTAAATATATATGAAGTGTTTGGGTTGTCCAAATGTTGTGTACTTGCATAATTGAATTTTAGCTTATGTCATCTTCATAATTGAGTAATTCTAGTACTAGTTATGGAGGTTAATTTGACATAACATTGAGCTAAGATTGTTCAGTGATTTACAATTATGTAGAAGATAAATGAGAAAATGTATTTCTATAATAAAGTATTATAATATGTTATTTTTTAGGTCACAATATTTTCAAGTGATCACTATTTGAGGGTGGAATGTCATTGGATTTAGATGGAGATAATTCAAGAGGTAGTCCATATTTTTTGTTGTGAGTTAGAATATGGATATCCACAACATTCATGTAAATAATTCAGAAGGAATGATCTATCGATGATGTAGAGATACATGGTTGATTAACAAGAAATACTACTTGAGAACCATTAATTCCTTATGGATTTAGCACTTAGCAATATTTTCCAGCATAAGATATTCTTTAATGCGTAACAAAAGTATTTATAATCACTTTAGAAAAAAATCAAGGGATTAATGAACATAAAATTCATACACTTTTAAATTCAAAGACCTTGAAATCCATACATTCATCAACATAAAATGCAGAAACAATGTGATTCATAAAAAATGTAACATGAAATGTATGTGTGTGTGTGTGTGTGTATATATATATTCAACATTGTCCAAATTGTACATCTTTTACTAAATGGAACCTCGTTCCCAATATACAAAGTGACATCAAGTGCCCTAACATAAAAATCATCCATATGGTGGCCTAGATACAAAATGACAATAGTTGGTCAATAATTGACCACTGCGGGCCTCTCCACCCTCAAGAGCATCCTGGAAATCTATATTTCTTCTCTTGCTTGAGGAAGCACCTTGAGTGGTTCTAGGCCTGGACATGCTTCAACGCTTTGGAGACTACACAAAGACAACATTTTTATAATTTTTTTTCCTCAATGGATTAATAGACATACAAAATGATACTTTGTAATTTAACCTAAGAAAAATCACCGCATATGCTATTGCCAATCGTGAGGGTGTTACCCTCCTCCATGACCCCAATCTCTTTGCGATGCCACCCTGCATCAATTATAAGGATCAAGTCAAGAAAATTAAACAAATATGCGTAAAATCAAATTCATGATACATAAAAAATTATCTTCAACACATTATCTCATCGTGAATATCTCAGGCCTCGATGGAAATTCGCTAGAAAATGGAGCACTAGGTTGTACAACCTTCTATGAGGAAACATCTACTATGGCAGCCTCAGTGGATGGGGCCAATGGAAATGGTGGTGGGGATGGGTGGAATACAAGTACATCCACTATATATGGATGTGATGAAGAGGTGGCACGGATGGGTGGCCTGCGTGTGAATACAATGAGGATGCATGCAATAAGACAAATGTTGGGGGTGGGCTGCGATAGACTCTCATAGAATGTAGAAGTGATTGCAACTCCCTAGGCTTGCATAAAAGCAACCCAAAAGCAAGGCCGAGGTGCCTAGGGAATGCAATAGTACTATATCTAGCAAATATTTCCACAACGTGCATACATATTAATAATATTGAACTATTAGTACTAAATAGTAAAATTCAAAAACATAAACACAAAATATTTGAGAAATATATGATATTTAACTCTACATGTGGTACTTGTGATGCAGGTGACTTTTCCATCCCATATGGACATTCCCTGGCATTGCCTACTCCCAAATCTTGTAGAAACACAAGAACATTACAAATTTGAGGATGTCATAAAATAAAGAAATAATGATGGTGAATTTATCAAATGTGACACATACTTGTGTGTGGAGTGCATCCAATGAGTATGTTACCTCTACTGTT
>JZKD02S2417515.1:221327-232798 GCA_000966675.3 Picea glauca | reverse complement strand
TCATTGCATCGCAGAAAGAGAAGAAGATAGTCACTGTATATCTGGGTTTTCATTATTGGAATATATATTACCATCAGTCTTCCAGTAATCTGATCCCATGGCTTCTACAAGCAGTTTGTTTGTCTTATATGTTGTGATGATAGTATTGGTTGTTCCGGTAAGAAGTCTTCTTTTGTAGCCGTTGAATTGTCACTTGGGTCTACATGTTTATTAATATAACTCATTTCTTCCTTAATAGAGTTAATTTTCTTCTCTGATACTCAGTTTTCACATCTGATACTTGGAACTTTTGTTTGTTTTGACCTTGAAGATTAGCTCATGGTTGATTAATGAATCTGCCTATGTATGTGAAAGCTGTTGAAGTTTTCTTTAATATATATGGTTGACCTTGAAGATTAGCTCATAGTTGATTGATGAATCTGCAGATGTATGTGAAAGCTATTGATGTTGGAGCTTCAACAGCAGCTGGGGTGAGTATATATGTACCACTATTTGAGTTGTTCACGTCTGTATAATTCATTCATTCATGGAAGTGGTTAGGTGCCCAGCTCTACACCTATTTAACTAATTACATTTGGCTACCTTTTTTTGTCAGTTCCAGCTAAAAACAGATGGAGTGAATAGGAGGCTTCTTCAGACCATAGGTATACAGTCTGAGTGGGCCTGATGGTTAAGAACATGTGTTTCCTCTTAAACTGTTTCTTGTGAATTCAAAGCTTAGCTTAGGCAACAATTTATTGTTATTGCTGCTCATGCTTCAACTTTTTCTTACAGAGGCTTTTGCAGACCATAAGTATACAGCCAGTAGGCCTAATAGTTAAGAACATATATTTCCTCTTAAACTGTTTTTTGTAAACTGCTCATGCTTCAACATTTTCTTATCTATTCGAACTTCATTTTGGAAATCATTCGTTGTTTCATTTTGGAAATCATTCGTTGTTGTTGATTTAAGCTTTTATTGTGAATTTACAACTTGTTTTCCACGTCATTTGTTGTTGCTGCTGCTGCTGTGGTGGTTGTTCAAATTCAATGCTTGTTGTTGATTTAAGTTTTTATTGTGAATTTACAACTTGTCTTCCACGTCATTTGTTGTTGCTGCTACTGTTGCTTCTGCTGCTGTGGTGGTTGTTCAAATTCAATGCTTATTTTACTCATCGCTTATCTTTGAGTAATTGTTGCTTCGGTTGCTTTCAACTTTTCTTTTGGCTCATTTTAGGCCTTTGTTGTTTCATCTGTGGAATCATTTGGTTGTTGTTGCTGTTATTGCTTTCTACATTCTCTTATGAAGTCAAGGCTTTTCTTACGCGTTTATTGCTTTAACTTTTTGCTGTGAATTCGATCTCCATCTTCAGTGTTTATTTTTGCTGTTATTGTTCATGAAGTTTTAGCTTTTTGTTGTGAACTCCAGGCGCATCTTTAGTGTTATTGTATTAAATTTTTCGCATGAATTCAAGGCTCATCCTTAGCATCACTGATTGTTTTTTGGATTCGGTAATGCAGATTGCAAGGCAGCATGCGGACAAAGATGCACAGAATCATCCCGCCAGAATGTATGTTTAAGAGCTTGTGGCGCATGCTGTGCCAAATGCAAGTGTGTTCCTCCTGGTACATACGGAAACCAGGATCTCTGCCCCTGCTATGCCAACCTGAAGACACGTGGAAACAAGCCTAAGTGCCCTTGAATATGATATATCCAGTACATATTAGATATATATTTGTACTGTCATTATATACATATTAGATTTGAGACATACATAACTATTAGATTTTACTAGTTGGCTGCTACTACACTGAAAAACTCCCAGAGATGCTGAGAAAAGCAGCGAGAAAGGCTTCGAGCAGCCACACACTGGTGTGGATTGTATGTTTCCATTGATAATGAAGAATGAAAAAAGTAAATAATTTTTTTTAAGTTAAAGAGTTGTTAGTTATATTAAGTTTTACAAATGTTTTATTATTAAAGTTGAGGAAATTCTTTGGTTCACAAACAAAAGAATCTCATACATAAATAATGTAAAAGTATTTTAACAGTCTAGTGATTTGACTGATAAAATTTACAGTATATATATCTTACTCCCTTTTGGATTTGAACTTATGATTTCGGATTTGAACTTATGATTTCTTAAGAGAAAACACATGTTTTTAACCATTAAACCAACATTGAAATAATACAATAAAATTAATTGAGCTTTCCATCTACCTACATACATGTCAGGTGTTAAAATTAAAAATATTTTGAAATCAAGTGACAGATACAGTGCATGTGACCTCACGGGTGGCTTGACTTTGTAATTTCAGTGAAGAAGCCAATCACCGGCGCTGTTCATACCATTCAAACAAAATTGTGATCAGTGGTTGGAAAATTCTATTAACAGAAAGACCAAAAATACAATATCCATTTCAATAATTCCTAAATTGAACTTAATATTATAAAATACTAATTTGGCCTAAGGTAAATGCTTTTTTAATTATGGAAAAGTTACCATTAAACCTATACTTTAATTAATATTATAAAATACTAATTTCGGTTACGGTAAGTGCTTTTTAATTATGGAAAAGCTACCCATAAACCCATACTTCAGAATCTTTCACACTCTGAAGTGGAATATTATTTTTTAATATTTGTAGAACTATGAATTTAACTATACATTATCTCAAAGTGGAAAACATGGAAGTGGGGTCATAAGTGGGCTATTAATTTTTTAATATTTGTGGAATATGAGTTTAAGTGTACATTATGGTGGTCTTATTTCAAAGTGTCAAGTATGTTTTATCGGTTCCTTTATAACTAGATATTTCTCTAGTCTTTCCACGTTACTAAATTTATATTTTTGGTTTTCTATTTTTTATAATCACAAAAAATGTTTTTTGCCTTAGAAGCTCCCATCAACTAACTTTCATTGCTAATGCTTATTTTCAGACTTTCCTGGTAGAGACTACGGTGCTATGCATCACTTGTTTTCTCTAGTCCCTTCTCTTTTGTTCTTTTACTTTTGTTTTTCTTCAACTTAAAAGTTTTTCTTTGTGGAAGTTCTACCCAACAAAGTGTTGAAACCGCATCCTTCTTCTTCCTTCTTTTCCACTCTTTTTATATCCTTCTTTGTGAGTAGTTCTTCTTCAATGAGAGAGAACTACTTCCTCCCTTCCTCCTCTTTCTATATCCTTCATGTTATTCTTCTCTGAGACCTTCTTTCATGATGACCTTCTCTTTCCTTCTTTGCTTCTTATCTTCCACCTTCTCTCATGGGAGTGATGGTCCCTACTTTTAAAGAGAAGACACTCCCCCTTTAAATAATGCATCCACCATCATAAATGTAAGGCCTCACAAATAAATGACCTAGCCACTTATTAATTCCATGGAAAACTTACATGGTGATTTACCTTTGATCCCATGTGTAATATTCTCATTTCTAAACCCCGTTTATATGTAATTAATCATGATTGATGACTTCATGAAATGGCATATGAATATTGTAAAATGTATTATTGTTTAATTAAAAAATGCAACTAGTTGAATGATAGGTGAAGCCTTGAAAGTACTGACAATGATACCACGAGAGGGATTAGTAAGGGGTAGAGAAGGGGGATTCATGTATAAAAGAACCCAAAGCCACCTTGGTGAATAATGAGGAGGAAATAGCCATAATTCCTCTAGCTTGCAGTTGAAGCAAGACAATTAATGGGAAGGGGTTGGTAGTTGAACAGCGAACCACCCCAATGAATGGAAGTATGGGGAAGGACTGGCTAGGACATCAGAGGCTGTCAACCAAATGTACCATTGAGTACCATGTTTCATTTTCTAAGCTGAAACCATGTTGAATCCGTGGACTCCTTTTGATAGAAGGAAATGAGGGGACATGTTGAGAACCTTCTCAAGTGATTATGTTCAGGGGACGCACAAATTCAAATAGGAGTAGAGGAAAATAGGAGAATGCACGGGTGCATGCAAGGAGGGGACATTGAGAGAACTTGTGGGAGATTTATGAGTTGGAGAAAAGAAGACTCGAAGCCCAGACTAGAGTAAAAGATGGTTGGAGGCTTGATGTTGCTAGAAGGAAACTAGCACTAGATGGAGAGGGCAATAAGGGAGAGTGTAGTTGTGAAGGGACTCTCGTGTGCAAAGGATATCCAACAGGAAGGGCATATGATAAATCTTGTGGAGGTCTCGAGCTCAGTGGGGAAGAAGGGAATATTTTTCTGCTACCAAAGGAGTGGAGGAGAGTAACCTCTTGAGTTATCTTCTTGACATGATGAGTCAACAGTGAGAGAATCCCCTAGTGGTATCATGGCTTGGCACGAGAGTGGTTTGTTGCCAAAGTTACTGAGAAAGTGGATCCTATGGTTGGGTGGAAAGGAATAAACCAATAGTCAGTTGGTTGGTCACCAATTGTAATAGATAAGTATCTCTATACCTTATGTAATTGAATTGAAACATATGGATGGATATAAGAATTTGTAATCATGAACATGCACGCCTAATTTATGGGCTTGGTGTTGTCCCATTGGGAGGCCTTTGTACTTAAATGATAATGTATATGTATGGAATTGTATGTGTAGTGCATATCTAAGCAGGAGGACCCTACATTTTACCTTGAATGATTAAGGAATTGTACAAAAGGTTACCTCATGTGAATGTAATCATGGATAGAGTTGTATGTTTGTTCCTCCTATGTATTTGTACAATGGGGTAATAATGACTATAGTGTGATACCTGTGAAAATATAACCATGCATATAAACTAAGAGACAAATGAGAGGTTCGAGAGGAAGTAAGTGTTATAAACTTCCTCCTTGGAGGAACAATACCTTAACCAAAATAGTGTCCCGAGGGAGGCCAGAGAGGGTTGTAATATTGGGTATGTGTTATATTCTTTGCATGACTAGCTATAGTTTCTAGGGGGGTTTGAGGGGAGGCCGCTAGGCCCCCCTTTTTCCTCGAGAAACGTGTCGCATTTTTGCCTCATTTTTCGTGTCGCCTCGATTTTCTTGTCCATTGTTGGGTGGTTTTTTGGCACATGGTTTTTGCTTATGGTTTTCTATTTCCAGTTTAGGAATTAGGGTTATTGACTAATTTAGGTCATTGGGTTAGGATTTTGGATGTCGCTGGCTCCTATATGTATATTGTATTGTAAACAATGTATCACTATGAATGAATATAAAATATGTTGGTTTTCCCAGTTTGGGTTTCCAGGGGAAAGATCTATGTGTAATGTGTGTATTTTCCATTGTATCTTTTTTTTTTCTTTTAGTCAAAATATGTTTGCAGTAAAATATTGTACAAGGTTAAAATCTACATTTGGTATTAGAGCTTTGTTGGCTTAAGGGGAATGCCTTTGTGGTCAAGGGTTTGTCTCGGTACTGTGATAACCATGCATATAAACTAATAGACAAATGAGAGGTTGGAGAGGAAGTAAGTGTTATAACCTTCCTCATTGAAGGAACAATACCTTAACCAAAATAGTGGCCCGAGGGAGGCTGGAGAGGGTTGTAAGCCTCAGATATCTCCTGGACATGGAGAAAGCATGAAAATACAACCATGCATATAAACTATGAGAAAAATGAGAGGTTCGATAGGAAGTAAGTGTTATAACCTTTCTCAGTGAAGGAAAAATACCTTAACCAAAATAGTGGCCCGAGGGAGGCCAGAGAGGGTTGTAAGCCTCAGATATCTCTTGGACTTGGAGAAAGCATGAACTCCAAGTCCTTGAATGGTCACAGTATTTAAACTCTTACTAGAAGGAGTGGGTATAGGTACCCTGAGATAGGAATTGGAATGTCTTAATGCCTGAGGGAGGTCTTTGTGTAGTTTAGAGAGCCTTAATTATTTTATGGAATCCTCTGTCCTAGTATGGACAACCTAGGAGATGAAAATATCCACCTATGTGGTCAAGAGAGAATTCCTTAGTGTTTTTCAGAGCAAGGTGAGAATTCTTGAAGTCCTAGTAATCCTTAGAAGAATTCCCTTAGAATTTAAGTCCTAAATTGGATTGTTAATCGAATGATAACCTTGTTTGTAACCCATAAGGGATCGAGGTCGTTGGATCGTCATATCAAAAATATCTAGAATGTTGGTCGGATAGTGAGGCCATCAGAGTGCCCAAGGAAAGGTTTCAAGGAGGCTCTAAGTCAACAAGGACCATTGATCCATAAAAGAGTGGCTTTGGTGGCGTCTAGAGCAATAGATCCATTACAATGAATATCATTGGAGTTCATTGGTCGGAGCGGCCTTGGATTCCTTAAGGGGATACACTCTGATGGAGGGGGACTTTGAGAAATGATCTGGACCATAGATCGACGAGAGGAAAAGAGTAAATATTAGTTGTTGATCGGTGTAGGATTTGATTAAAAGAGGAAATTTAGAAACCCTAACTGTCAAGCTATTGTAAGCTCCGAGTGAATCCTTACCATTGGATGACTGGATTAAGGATCATTGGATCCATTGTAGTGGTCACCATAGGAGTCTAATGGTCAGAGTGGTCAATGACACCAGAGTGGAGGCACTCCGACAGGGAGGAACTCTGATAATGGACGTGGATTGTTGATTAGAGAGTGGGAACAATGTGATCTCGATCATTGATTCAATGAAGAAAATATATCCTATCCCTTTGCTAGAGTCACTAGTGTTCATAGTGCTCAAGTACAAGGAATTGCAAGGAGTCTGAAGATGAAGAAGACATGGATCCATCAATGACCATTGACTCAGTGATGACGTGTATAGCCACGTCCCCAACGTAGGAGATCCACATTTCAAATGTTGATTGTGTCGTGTGTCAAAATTATTTGGCATTCTGAGGGAATGGATTGTGGCACAATATAAGTTCCACATGTCACAATAGGTGGCAAGTAGTGAAAGGGCCACGTGTCATGACAAATGATCGATTGTGATCCAGGAGGATCTCTAAAACCAAGAAAATTTGATGTTCTCTAATTTTGATGAAAATGTACTCATGTCGAAGAGCTCGACGAGAGATTTCCAACGACATTTGAAAAAGGTTAAACAAACATCGTATGAGAAAGCTATGGTGTTCTGAAGTTTTGTCTAAATAGGAAAAAATGATGACAGGGGTGACATGTGGAATCACCAGGATGTGACATGTGGCATTATGGACATGACATGGAAGTACGCATGCTAATGTGGTACTATACATTGTTGATGAGGCATGATGACTAGATAGTACAGATGGTGACATGGTGGTTGATTGGACCATACAAATGTTAGCGTGGTAGGACAATGGCACTATGGTAGGCTGACGTGGAAGGATAGGTGGAAGTATGGCAGGCTAACATGGCACTACCAAGTGGTAGTGACATGGAGATGATGTGGTGCTAACGTATGTAATTTACTAGGCAGTGATGTGGCCTTCACGTGGGCTAGTCAGGGGTTGCCACATGGAAAGCCATATTTTCCGAAAAAGGGCCTTATCGGTTTTGAAACCTTCAAGTAGGTGGATTGAACCCCCAACCTCACCACCAAAAACCAAATGCTTAGACCAATGGACCACTGATGAAAACATGAAACAAATTTCCATGATTTTATATTTAAATTTTTATTTTTATAACTATACACCAAAGGGGGAGGTCTGCGAGTTTGACCCCGCAAAATCCACCCATATAGTTATCCATATAACCAATGTGCCAATGAGTTACGACATGTTATGGCATGGAATCAGATTATATTTGTGAACCAAATATTTCATAAGCCCAATAAATCCCAATAGGCATGGGATTTGAACTGCCAACCTATTGTATTATAACCAAACGCTTTACCATTAGGCCACAAGCCCAAATTTGTAATGATTTTGTTGTAATATTGTTTTATGCAGAAGTATTTCCTACATACACTTTGGAGAAGTGGGTTTTTTGTATCCAATTTTGGAAAACCAAGACTGGAGAGAGGTTTTTCAATGATAGTAAACCATTTTACACCATATCAGTGGATTTTCATTTAAATGTTTTTGTTGAGTATGCATTATTATAAAGATGTGTTTTATTGTATAATTGAAGGACTGATCATTTTCAATCCTTTTAACTGTAGGAAGAGAAGGGAAAGTTGTTCCCAAGCATGTTGCAGTCTTCCTAAAGAAGCCAAAGAAATTGTTTATGTGAATATTGGAGACCATTTGAAGTAATTAAGCATTTGACATCATTAATGGAGTGGTTGTGTGGTTGAAGTGGGCCCGAAGATTTAGCCCAATATGGGTGAACTCTGTTATCAAATTTCTTGTGTATTTTTCCTTTGATTTTGCTGTTCATTTTGTTCATTTTATCCTTTCAATTGTTCTTTTAAACTTTATAATTTAAGTTAAGACAATTCACTCTTAAATTATTTGCAAATCAAATCAATGGATTCTCATATCAAGTTTGGTATCAGAGTTGGTTTGACAGGATTTGTAGTTGAAGAGCATGTTGAAAAAGGACAATCATGGGGAAAGATTTGAAGTGAGAAAGACTTCGAGAACTGGAAGAGATTAACCAACAGATTCAGGAAGAGAATTATGAATTGATAAGGTTATTGCGAGTCTCTGAGGATGAGAAGCAAAAGTTGCAGCTTGAATTGCAAGCCAAGGATGAACATTTAGAAAAGATTCAAAAATATAAAATAATGGAGGACAAAGACGAATCTACCATGCCAAGAATACCGTATTCTACCATATATTCGCATGGTAAGCAAAGGCATGCTATGGCATGGCATGGAAAGGCATGGCATGGCAACAAAAGGAATGCAATGGCAAGGAAATGCATGACATGGCAAGGAAAGGCATGGCATGGCATGGCATGGAAAGTCAAGGAAATGGCATGGCATGGGATGGAAAGGAATGACAAGGCATGGTATGGCTTGGAAAGGCATGTAAATGGCATGGACATGGCAAGGCATGGAAATTGTGTTTCAATGACATGTCATGGAAAGGAAGGCATGGCAAGGCATGGAAATTGTGTTTCAATGACATGTCATGGAAAGGATGGCATGGAAAGACATGGAAATTGCGTGGCAATGAAATGTCATGGAAAGGAAAGGCATGGCATGGCATGGCATGAAAAGGCATGGCATGTCAAGGTAAGGCATGCAATGTCAAGGAAAGGAATGGAAATGGCATGGCATGGCTTGGAAAGGCATGGAAATGGCATGACATGGCAATGAATCACAATGGCATGGCATGGGATGGAAAGGCATGGAAATGGCATGGCATGGAAAGGCATGGAAATGGAATGGAAATGACATGGCATGGCAAGGCATGGAAATTATGTATAAATGGCATGGCATGACAAGGCATGGAAATGACATTTCATGGAAAGGCATGGAAATGACGTATAAATGGCATGGCGTGGCATGTCATGGAAAGGAAAGGCATGGCATGGCATGGCAAGAAATGGCATGGAAAGATATGGCATGGCATGGAAAGGCAAGGCATGAAATGGCAAGGAAAAGCATGACATGGCAAGGAAATGCATGGAATGGCATGGCATGGCAAGGCAAGGAAATGCATGGCAAGGCAAGGCAAGGAAATGCATGGCAAGGCAAGGCATGGCATGGCAAGGAATGAAAAGGCATGAAAAGGTAAGGCATGGCATGGCAAGACAAGGAATGCAATGAAATGACAAGGCATGGCATGGCTTGGAAAGGAAAGGCACGACATGACATGGCATGGCATGGAAACTCAAGGAAAGGCAAGGCGTGGCATGGCTTGGCAAGGCATGCAAAAATTTTCACCTACACTTAAAATGTCATAAACACTTAATTGGATGGAAATGAACTTTGTGATATAAATTTAAGTCATATGTCCCTAGAAAAAATGTTTTTTATTTCTTGGGATGAGAAAGGTTTATTTTTTTGTTATTCTTGTTTCATTGCAATCCACATTTTGATTTGACTTTTTCCTTGCATAATGTTATGGAAAGTTATATTTATTGTTGTGTATATTAAAATGGGAAGCTACATGACAAGATATGGGAAGCTACATGAAAATGGCATGGCATGGCATGGCTTGGCAGTGCATGGCAATGGCATGGCATGGATTGGCAAGGCATGGCAATGGCATGGAATGGAAAGGAAATGCCATGGCATGGCATGGCAAGGCATGGAATGGAAATGACAAGGCATGGAAATGGCATGGCAATGCATGTAAATGGCATGGATTGGCAGGGCATGAAAATGGCATGGAAGGGCATGGAAAGGCATGGCAATGGCATGGCATGGAAATGGCATGGAATGAACAGGTTTGTGGGATTGGGTTTGGGAGGGTCCTTTGTCTTCTTGTGTGCTCTAACCCAAAAATTGGGTAGAAATATAGTGCAACAAAATCTCATAGATGGTGAAGGGAAAGTAATAATGGTTTCAAGTCTACCTGGAGGAATTTTGGTAGCATAGCATTACTTTCTATGGTGTGTCGTGAAATGTAACCTCAAAACATTTATTTGTAGGTGGAAAATGATACTCGTTCTAAGATCTAGTTTCCATGTGAACTCTCTCATTGTATTGATCAAAATCAATAAGTTTAGTGGACATCATGGAGGAATGAATACATGTTATTAATAATTGATGGGTTTAACAAAATTTACATATACCCACTAGTCAACCTAAACAAACATGAGTGCATTAATGAGTCATTGACTAGTCTTTTTGGCATTTATGAATGATTACACATAAATCAAATGATTTTATATATGCCATGCATAGAAAGAAGGGAATAATGTGTGTGCCCTAGAAAATGGTCAAATTATGGATTGAATCAACTAATAAACTAACAACTAGGATTCTCAAAGGAATGTCAAGGGAAGGATAGGGTTTGAAGAGCCCCACTTGTAACAACCTGTGATAAAATATTGGTAGGTGCATGTACTTCATATTATAAATATATATGAAGTGTTTGGGTTGTCCAAATGTTGTGTACTTGCATAATTGAATTTTAGCTTATCACATCTTCATAATTGAGTAATTCTAGTACTAGTTATGGAGGTTAATTTGACATAACATTGAGTTGAGATTGTTAAGTGATTTACAATTATGTAGAAGATAAATGACATAATTTATTTCTATAATAAAGTATTGTAATATGCTATTTTTTAGGTCACAATATTTTCAAGTGACCACTATTTGAGAGTGGAATGTCATTGGATTTAGACGGAGATGATTCAAGGGGTAGTCCATATTGTTGGTTGTGCGTTAGAATATGGATATCCACAACATTCATGAAAATAATTCAAAATGAATGATTTATCGATGATGTAGAGATACATGGTTGATTAACAAGAAATTACTTGAGAACTATTAATTCCTTATTGATTTAGCACTTAGAAATATTTTCCAGCATAATATATTATTTAATGCGTAACAAAATTATTTATAATCACTTTAGAAAAAAAATCAAGGGATTAATACACGTAAAATTCATACACTTTGAAATTCAAAGACCTTGAAATCCATATATTCATCAACATAAAATGCATAAACAACGTGATTCATAAAAAATGGAA
>JZKD02S2417515.1:194213-211621 GCA_000966675.3 Picea glauca | reverse complement strand
GGGGTTTCAAGCCAATCATATGAGGGTCCTTCAACTTCGTAAGGCCATAACTCTCAAACCGTGAGGAGTTATGTGACGTTCCACATACCACTGGAAATGGAATGACATGTACTATTCATATAGAATATTCTTACCTACAAATATATCAAAACTCATACTAGTATACATCAAATAAACTTGGGTCCATTACCCAAAACTGTGTGCTACCAGAATTCACTACCAAACTTTCTTCAAGGGTTGACATCAATGACAACCAACCCAATTAATCAACAATCTCCCCCTTTGGCATTGATGGCAACACTCTGATGCAGTACTGAAATCATATCACTCATGCTCCCCTTGGAACCATGCCTGCATCTATGTGACAAATGATCCCCCTGGAACCATGCCTCTGTCCTCTACATCTGATAAATATCTCCCCCTTTGTCATCAATGGAAAATGTATCTTTCCATTCACGGCTGCTCCCCCTAACTGACTCATCTGATCTCCCAACCTGAAATATCCTTTTTATGGTTCTTCCTCATGTACATCTAAGACATATAAGATAAACATTCAAAAGAAATCATTTTGGAGTATAAATAACTCTGAGTCTATGACGAATATACTCAAAGGATTTTCGTGGAAGCGGTTTTGTAAAGATGTATTCCACTTGTTCTTTTGTTCCCACATATTCAACTCTGATGTTCTTTTTCTGCAACCTGTTCCTGTAGAAAGTGATACTTGATTGGAATGTGCTTCTTCTTGGAGTGCATCACCAAGTTCTTTGAGATACTGATGACGCTTGTATTATCATAATAGATTGGAATGGGCTCATCATACTCAACTTGTATATTTGTCATAGGCTGTTTCATCCATAGAACTTGTGTACAGCATGCTGATGTTGCAATATACTCTGCCTCGGTTGTAGATAAAGATACAGATGATTATTTCTTGCTTAGCCATGATACTAAACACTCACCCAAGTAGAAAGTTGCTCCATAGGTGCTTCGTTGGTCATCAATGCAACCTGCCCAATCTGCATCTGTGTAGGCAATAAGTGATAGAACCTTTCCTTTTAGATACCATAATCCAAACTCTTATGTTCCTTTGAGATATCTGAAAATCATCTTCACTGCTAATACATGTGATTCCTTTGGTGCTTCTTGAAATTGTGCCACCTATCAAACTTCTTGCATTACATCTGGTATGGATGCTATCACATATAGTAGGCTACCAATCATTGACCTGTATTGCCTCTTATCTATAGACTTTGAATCATCATATTTTCTCAACTTGCAACTGGTTTGCATGGGAGTGACAACTGGTTTTTAATCTTCCATTATGAACCTCTTTAGCATTTCTCTGATATACTTGGTTTGAGAAATAAAAATTCCTTGGTTTCTTTGATGTATCTGAAGACCCAGAAAGAAGGATAGTTCTCCAAGTAATGACATTTCAAATTCATTCTGTATGTCCTTTGCAAATTTTTGTCTTAACCTGTCATCATTACTTCCAAAAATAATATCATCAACATAAACTTCATTTAATAAAATACTATATTGAGTTACCTTGATGTAGAGGTTGTTGTCTACACTTCCTTTTCTAAACCCTACTTGTTGTATATATTTATCCAGTCTAGAGTACCATGCTCTAGGATCTTGTTTTAGACCATACAAGGCCTTCTTTAATTTACACACATAATTTGCATTCTCTGACAACTGAAATCCTTCCGGTTGTTCAATGTAGACTTCTTCTTCAAGTTCCCCATTCAGAAAAGTTGATTTTACGTCCATGTGATACACTTTAATATTTTTGGAGCATGCATAAGCTAAAAGCAATCGAATTGCTTCCATTATGAGAACTGGGGAAAATGTCTCTTCAAAGTCAATTCCTTCAAACTGTGCATATCATTTACATACCAATATAGATTTGCTCCTTGTAACATGTCCATATTCATTCAATTTATTCCTGTATACCCACTTTGTGCCGATCACATTCTTATCCTTTGGTCTTGGAACCAATTCCCAAGTGTCATTTTTCTCTATTTGATGCAATTCTTCATCCTTGGCCTTATTCCAAAATTCATCATTTTTGGCCTCTTCAAAACATATAGGTTCAATCGTAGATGAGAGTGCTAGGTGCGTTTGTTCTGGTGAATGAATTCTTCTTCTAGTCTCAACTCTTGCATCTTTGTTTCCGATAATATGATCTGGAGAATGATTCTTCTGTACTCGTCTGCTAGGTGTCTTTGGAGGCAATTGTTGAACTTGCTCTTCTTCTTCTTTCAGATCCTCTTCATCTTCCCCTTCTTCATGTTTTACTTCTTCTTTGTAAAGTTGTTCTATTGATTCATTTTATTCTTCCTTTAATTCTTGTCTACATGTTTCATCAATTGTTACGTTGATGCTTTCCACAACTTTGTTCAATCTCAGGTTGTAACACTTGTATGCTTTCCTTGTACTTGAGTAACCAACAAGTACTCCTTTTTTCACACGAGAGTCAAAATTTCTCATTCTTCCATCTTCTCTTTTGATGTAGCATTTTCTTCCAAAAACTCTGAAATGCTTCACATTTGTTGGTCTTCCTTTTCATAGCTCGTAAGGAGTTTTGTGAGTGTTGTTTTTGAGCATTACTTTTTTTTGAATGTGAACCGTTGTATGCACTGCATGTGTCCAAAACATATCTATCAATTTGGAATCCATTAGCATTGTTCAATATATTTCCCGTACTGTCTTTTTCTTTCTTTCAACAACTCCATTCTATTGAGGTGTCCTAGAAACAGATAATTGCCTTTTTATTCCATTCTTGCTGCAATAGTCCATAAATTCCTTTGAAGTGAACTTTCCTCCATTATCAGATCTCAAGCATTTTATTTTTGAATCCATTTCATTTTCAATCATTTCCTTATAGACCTTGAAGTTTTCAAAAACTTCTGAATTATTCCTGAGAAAGAAAACTACAGTCATTCTTGTATAATCATAAACTAATAACATAAAGTATTTCTCACCTTTAAACCCTTTGTTGTAGTTGGTCCAACTAGATCAGTATGCACAATTTCTAGAGGTCTTGTCGTTGAATATTCTTTTGATTTAAACCTATTCTTTGTTTGCTTTCCTTGTTGACAATGCTTGCATAAATTGTTGGTTGGTTTTGTGATCTGGGGAATTTCTCTAACTGCTTCCCTTTTGTTGAATTTGACAAGGTTATCAAAATGTATGTGACCCATTCTTCTGTGCCATAGCCAACTTTAATCTTCCTTTCATAGGCAAAACTTTTCATTTCTAGTTTCACTTAATACATATATGTTTCTTGAAGTTCTCGCAGTTGTTGCAATCAATTTTCTTGAACCTTCTTTTCGTATGTCACACTTTTGTGAATCGAAAGTAACGTTATGACCTTGGTCACACATTTGACTCACACTTAGAATATTATGTTTCATATCTTCTACTAGTAGAACATTTTATGCCTTGGTATTCTTGTTCCCAATTTTGACTGTGCCTTTTCCAATGATTTTAGTTGAATCATCATTTCTGAAGGAGACTGATCCATCTCTTTCCTTTCTTAATGTAAGAAACATGTCTCTATCACCTGCCATGTGTTTTGAACAGCCATTGTCAACATACCAACAACTCTTCTTCTACTTAGCTTGTACAGTAAGTGTGCATTCTTCATTGCTATAATGATTCTTCTTTCCTATCCATGTCCTTTTCTGAGGTTCCTGTCTGTGATTGTTGTTGTTCTGTTGTGGTTCTCTAAGAGGGATTTCCATTCTGCAATCTTTGGCCATGTGCCCAAAGTTGTTACATTTGTAGCATTCCACTTCAATCCTCAAAGATTAAAACCTGTTGTAAATTTTTCTCTGTGCTTCACTAGGCCTTCTTGAATAACCCTTTTGTGTATGAATTTCAAAGTAGTTTATGTTCCTTTTGTTAGCTCTGCAATTCACAACTTTATGTACAAAATTATTACATGCATAAAATAAACCAAAAAAGATAGTTTGATACTGGGGAGTTGAAGATCTTCTGAAAGGAGATACTCTTATGAATCCTTCTTCTTCCTAAGGCCTATATGTTTCTATCGATCGTTGATTCTGAAATATGAATCTTTTCAGTGGAGGAGTGTCCCTATAATTTTCTTTGTAGACCTTCCTATCCCCTTTGATTGTTTCTGCTTAGATTTTTGGATATGTTTTTGGTTCTGTTGTTTTGGAGCTTGATCCCTTTTCTGTCTGATTTTATCCAAGTCCGGACTTGTCATGATGAGGTTTTTGACTGTTGATAATGTCATTCAAAACTTTTGAGCTATTCTGCATATTTTTCTTTTGAAGATCCTTTCTTAATGTGACAATTTATGCTTCCAAATTTCCAATGATCTTGTCTCTTCCTTCTAGTTGTTCTTTGAGTGCTTCTTCAATTATTTTATCTTCTTCAATTTGAACCTTCAAATTTGTGATCATTTGTTCTAGTTTCTGAGTGTCTTCTTTCTTGTCTAGTTCCTCTTGTAGTTTCTTGTTTTTCTTCTTTTCTCTTCTCATAACTTCTATGGCACACAACAATTATTCTCGGTAGTCAACTTCTGCCTCTTCATATTCTTCTTCATTATCTTCATATTCTTCTTTGGAGGCTTCTTTATCAGAGTCTTCTACTGCCATGAATAGAACTCTTTTTGTCTCACTATCACTGACTTCATCTTCATATGATGATGAGATGTCTTGTTTGGTGCATAAGATTTTCTTGAAAACTTTCTTTGTGGTTCTTTTTCCTTTATATATTTGTTTTCTATTTGAGTAACCTTCATCATTTCTCTTTTTCTTATGAGGACATTTGTTAGCAAAATGACCAATACCATCACAATTAAAACAAATCAAAGGAAGCGTACCTATACATGTCATTGGTTCCCTTGTTCAATCTTCTAACAAAGTTGGCCATTTGTTCATCATCTTTCGAGACGTCATTGTTGTTGCTATGTTCTTTTTCTTTTTGCTTTCCCTTTTTCTTTGACCTTTTGTATGCTTTGACGACTATTTCTTTTATATCTGGATTTTCCTGTTCAGTTCTCATTTCATATGCTGTGAATATTCCATGTAGTTCGTCCATGCTTATTTATTTTAGATCTTCTCTTTCTTATAGTGTTGATATCTTAGGGTCAAATCTCATAGGAACATATCTTAGTACGTTTTGAACAATTACAGATACTTTGATTTCTTATCCCAATCCTAGATTGCATTTACTGTTTCATCGACTCGTAAAAAGTAGGCTGCAATGTTCTCATCTTCCTTCATCTTTAGTTGTTCGAACTGACCTCTGTAAGTTTAAAGCTTTGTTTCTTTGACTTTTGAATCTCCTTCATAAATATTTCGAAGTTTGTCCCAAATCTCTTTAGTGGATTTACAATGTGAAACTTTGGTGAATACCGATTCTCCAAGACCATTCAGAATTGCATTTGTGGCTTTGGAATTATTCTGATCGAGTTTAATAGCTTTGTCATTTGTTGACGTAACTGTTGGTGTTGTGTATCCATCTATAATTGATTTCCAAATTTCATGTCTTTGTTCCTGTATATACGTCTTCATCCTTATGCTCCAAAAGGCATACTTATGTCCATCAAAGTGTGGTATTCCATTTTTATACATGTTGTTGCTCTCTACGATCTACCTTTCAGTGGTTAAACTGATTTCTGAAGGAACCTACTCTGATACCAATTTTTGGATTACTGATAGAGGGGTGAATCAATAATAGAGAAATCTAGTCATTTTTAACCATATAATGCAAGTGTTATATCAATGTTGCATTATCATCCAATATTTGTAGAGTAAATAAATAATGAACAAATGAAGAATCATACACATACACAATACACCAATGTTTTTATGTGGAAACCCAAACCGGGAGAAAACCACATAATGTTTTTTCTTATATGTCTTGAAGAATTACATTCAATGGAAGCACCAACTTCCTTGTTTCCCAGTTGCAACTAGAAGGACACTCCAACCCCCTAGTTTCTCAGGCTACAACCTGAGAGAATATCCAACTCCCCAATTCTTTGGCTACAACCAGAAGGAGGCTACAACCCTCTATGTTCTTCGGCTACAATCGGAAGGTGGCTATAACCACCTATCCTTGCCCCGTCCAACCACCCTGACGTATAAGTAGAATGATGGAACCACTGTCACACTATCACTGTGAGATATACTGCAGTAGACCTGTACCAATAAACCTGCACCAAACAATCTGTACCTAAACAAGTGCATCAACCATGCACCAACCTGTACCAATAAACCTGCACCTAAACAAATGCATCAACTATGCACCAACCTATAACAAACAACCTGTAATCAAATTGTACCATAAACAAGCGCATAAACCATGCACCAACCTATACCTCAACTTGCAAACCTTCCTGAACTTTAACAACAAGAGACTAGCATTTTCATCAAACTTTACTTTAGTCTCACATGACTAGTTTTGGATTAGTCAACAACCCTAACTTGAAATAATCATAACTATGTACGTGTAATGAATAAAGATACAAAAATAGTACACAATGTTATTCAGTGTGTTTTATGCAATTCCTCCAAGTGTCACTACTTGGAACCTCTCATAAAAGGAGTTATAGCAAAAATGGCATACCTTGTTGAATTTTGGCTTATTCTAGAGAACGAAATTGTAGAGCATGCCCCGCACGGAATATTTGTTGTATGGATTGGAAAATTTTACACAGAATACTATAGACTATAAGATAACCAATAAATTTGGTCTTACTGAATTTGAATATGTTATGAAGAAGTTATGACTTTTTTACCCGAAACACTTGTTTTAGACTAGTTTTAGGACTAGCCACAAACCCTATTTTACACGGAGTGTAACTCCAAAAATACAACGAACCACAAGCTGAAATTTGTACCACAACTACTTGGATATGTTTCCTCAATGGCCTCCCAATTTCATGGTCTGAATCATTCTAGAAACAAAGTTATTGCGAAAATGGTGAGATGGCCTGTAAATAACATACCTTAGAAAGCATCATCAAAAGAATTTATCCTCCCTTGAATTTCGGCCTTCTTTACTTCACCTTCCTCTGAAATTAAGATTAGATATCCTTTGGTTGCCTCAGTCACCTGTAGATATTCAATATTCTCAAGTGTGATTAAAATGAGAGAGTCTTGCCTCTTATTTATACTCTCCAAGTAACTTCCTTAGAAGCATCTTCTAGGTCACTTTGTCCACATAGCCACTTTGTCCACATAGCCACCTATATTCAACTTTTCCCAAATTTCCACTTGGCCATGTATCCAATAGCCACTTGACCACTTAACCCATTTTCCTCATTTTAGGGTTAACATTCTTATAACCACTTTCCATAATTAGAAAGTTCTCTATTTACTTTATTATTTAAATAATCCTCCTTGACTTTGTCACTTCACTTTATTATTTAAATAATCCTCTTTTATTTGTCACTTCACTTTATTATTTAAATAATCCTCTTTGACTTTGTCACTTCACTTTATTATTTAAATAATTTCTTCTTTGCAAGCACTTTAACTTCTTTGACCTTTTGGGGTTTCAAACCAATCATATGAGGGTCCTTCAACTTCGTAAGGCCATAACTCTCAAACCATGAGGAGCTATGTGACGCTCCACATACCACCAGAAATGGAATGACATGTACTATTCATATAGAATATTCTTACCTACAAATATATCAAAACTCATACCTTTATACATCAAACAAACTTGGCACCATTACCCAAACATTTGTTCTATCGAAATTCACTACCAAACTTTCTTCAAGGATTGACATCAATGACAAACAACCTAATTAATCAACAATCTCCCCCTTTGGCATTGATGGAAACAATCTGATGCAGTACTGAAATCATATCACTCATGCTCCCCCTGGAACCATGTATGCATCTCTGTGACCAACACTCCCTCTGGAACCATGCCTCTGTCCTCTGCATCTAATAAATATCTCCCCCTTTGTCATCGATGGAAAAGGTATCTTTCCATTCGGGGCTGCTCCCCCTAACTAACACGTCTAATCTCCCAACCTGAACTATCCTGTTTATGGTGCTTCCTCGTGTACATCTAAGACATATAAGATAAGAATTCAAAAGCATTCATTTTGGAGTAGAAATAACTCCGATTATTTGGCGAAGATACTCAAAGGCTTTCCATGGAAGAGGTTTTGTAAATATGTCTGCCACTTGTTCTTGTGTGCCCACATATTCAACTATGATGTTATTTTCTACAACCTGTTCCTGTAGAAAGTGATACTTTATTGGAATGTGCTTCATCTTGGAGTGCATCACCGGGTTCTTTGAGATATTGATGGCGCTTGTATTATCACAATAGATTGGAATTAGATCACCATACTCAACCTGTATATCTATGGAAGTTTGTTTCATCCATAGAACCTGTGTACAACATGTTGTTGCTGCAATATACTCTACCTCATTTGTAGATAAATATACTGATGATTGTTTCTTTCTTAGCCATGATACTAAACACACACCCAAGTAGAACGATGCTCCACTGGTGCTTCATTCGTCATCAATGCAACCTACCCAATCTACATCTGTGTAGGCAATAAGTGATAGATCCTTTCCTTTTGGATACCGTAATCCAAACTCCTCTGTTCAACTTCCTGCATTACATCTGGTCTAGATTTTGTCACATATAGTAGGCTACCAATCATTGACATGTATTTCCTTTGATCTGTAGACTTTGAATTATCATCTTTGCTCAACTTGCAACTGGTTTGCATGGGAGTGATAACTGGTTTGCAATATTATATTCTGAACCTCTTTAGCATTTCTTTGATATACTTGGTTTGAGAAATAAAAATTCCTTGGTTGCTTTGACGTATCTGAAGACCCAGAAAGAAAGATAGTTCTCCAAGTAATGAAATTTCAAATTCATTTCTGGCTTAACTTGTCATTGGTACTTCCAAAAAAAATATCATCAACATAAACTTCAATTAATAAAATACTATCTTGAGTTACCTTGATGTAGAGGTTGTTGTCTGCACTTCCTTTTCTGAATCCTGCCTGCTGTAAATATTTATCCAGTCTAGAGTACCATTCTCTAGGAGTCTGTTTTAGACCATACAAGGCCTTCTTTAATTTACACACATAATATGTGTTCTCTGACAACTGGAATCCTTTTGGTTATTCAATGAAGACTTCTTCTTCAAGTTCCCCATTCAAAAAAGTTGATTTTACGTCTATTTGATACACTTTAATATTTTTGGATCATGCATAAGCTAAAAGCAATCAGATTGCTTCCATTCTAGCAATTGGGGAAAATGTCTCTTCAAATTCGATTCCTTCAACCTATGCATATCCTTTACATACCAATCTAGCTTTGTTCCTCTTAACATGTCCATCTTCATTCAATTTATTCTTGTATACCCACTTTGTGTCGAACACATTGTTATCCTTTTGTCTTGGAACCAATTCCCAAGTGTCATTTTTCTCTATTTGATACCATTCTTCATCCATGACCTTATTCCAAAATTCATCCTTACTGGCCTCTTCAAAATAGGTTGGTTCAATCATAGATGAGAGTGCTAGTTGTGTTTGTTCTGGTGAACGAATTATTCTTCTAGTCTCAAATCCTGCATCTTTGTTTCCAATAATATGATCTGGAGGATGATTCTTTTGTACTCTTCTGCTAGGTGTCTTTGGAGGCACTTGTTGAACTTGCTCTTATGCTTCTATTGGATACTCTTCATCTTCTCCTTCTTCATCTTTTTCTTCTTCTTCGTAAAGCTATTCTATTGATTCATTTTATTCTTCCTTTAATTTTTGTCTACCCGTTTCATCAATTGTTATGTTGATGTTTTCCACAACTTTGTTCAATCTTAGGTTGTAACACTTGTATGATTTCCTTTTACTTGAGTAACCAAAAAATACTCCTTTTGCCACACGAGAGTCAAACTTTCCCATTCTTCCATATTCTCTTTTGATGTAGCATTTGCTTCCAAAAACTCTGAAGTGCTTCACATTTGTTGGTATTCCTTTCCATAGCTCGTAAGGAGTTTTGTCAGTGTTGTTTTTTAGCAATACTCTGTTTTGAATGTGAAATGTTGTATGCACTGCCCGTGTCCAAAAGATATCTGTCAATTTGGAATCCACTAGCATTGTTCGAGCCATTTCCTGTATTGTCCTATTCTTTGTTTCAACAACTCCATTCTGTTGAGTTGTCCTAACAACAAAGAATTGTCTTTTTATTCCATGCATGCTACAGTAGTCCATAAATTCCTTTGAAGTGAACTCTCCTCCATTATCAGATCTCAAGCATTTTATTTTTGAATCCATTTCATTTTGAACCATTTCCTTGTAGACCTTGAAGTTTTCAAAAGATTCTGACTTATTCCTGAGAAAGAAAAATGCAGTCATTCTTGTATAATCATCAACTAATAACATAAATTATTTCTCACCTTTTAAACCCTTTGTTGTAGTTGGTCCAACTAGATCAGTATGCACAATTTATAGTGGTATTGTCGTTGAATATTCTTTTGATTTAAACTTGGTCTTTGTTTTCTTTCCTTGTTGACAATGCTTGCATAAAGTGTTGGTTGGTTTCGTGATCTGGGGCAGTTCTCTAACTGCTTCCCTTTTGCTGACTTTGACAATGTTATCAAAATGTATGTGACCCATTATTTTGTGTCATAGCCAACTTTCATCTTCCTTTCCTAGGAAACACTTTTCATTTCCAATTTCACTTAATACATATATGTTTCTTGAAGTTCTTGCAGCTGTAGCAATCAATTTTCCCAAACTTTCTTTTCTTATATCACACTTTTGTGAATCGAAAGTAACTTTATGACCTTGGTCACACATTTGACTCACACTTAGAATATTATGTTTCATATCTTCTATTAGTAGAATATTTTCTTCCTTGGTATTCTTGTTCCCAATTATGACTGTGTTTTTTCCAATGATTTTAGTTGAATCATCATTTCTGAAGGAGACTGATCCATCTCTTTCCTTTCATAATGTAAGAAACATGTCTCTATAAATTGTCATGAGTTTTGAACAACCACTGTCAACATACCAACCACGTTTCTTATACTTATCTTGTAGAGCGAGTGTGCATTCTTCATTGCTATATTGATTATTCTTTCTTATCCATGTCCTTTTCCGAGGTTCTTTTCTGTGACTGTTGTTTTTCTGTTGTGGTTCTCTAGGAGGGACTAGCATTCTTCAATCTTTGGCCATGTGTCCAAATTTGTTACATTTGTAGAATTCCACTTCAATGCTCAAAGATTCAAACATGTTGTAACTTCTTCTCTGTGTTTCACTAGGCCTTATTGGATAACCCTTTTGTGTATGAATTCAAAAGTTGTTTATGTTCCTTTTGTTAGCTCTGCAATTCATAGATTTATGTCGGAAATTATTACATGCATAACATAAACCAAAAAAGATAGTTTGATATCTGGGAGTTGAATATCTTCTGAAAGGAGGTACTCTTATGAATCCTTCTTCTTCCTGAGGCCTATATGTTTCTATTGGTCATTGATTCTGAAATCTGAATCTTCTCGGTGGAGGAGTGTCCCTGTAATTTTCTTTGTAGACCTTCCTATCGCCTTTGATTATTTCTGCATATCTTTTTGGATATGTTTCTTGTTATGTTGTTTTGGAGCTTGAACCATTTTATGTTTGATTGTATCCAATTTCAGACTTGTCATGATGAGGTTTTTGACTGTTGATAACGTCATTCATAATTTTTGGTAATGACAATTTATGTGACAATTTGAAAGCATAAATTATGAATCCTTTCTTAATGTGACAATTTATGCTTCCAAATTTCCAATGATCCTGTCTCTTGCTTCTAGATGTTCTTTGAATGCTTATTCAATTCTTTCATCTTCTTCAATTTGACCTTCAAATTTATGATCATTTGTTCCAGTTCCTAAGTGTCTTCTTTCTTGTCTAGTTCTATTTGTAGTTTCTTTTTTTTCTTCTTTTCTCTTCTGATAACTTCTATGGCACACAACTTCTGCCTCTTCATATTCTTCTTCGGCCACTTCATATTCTTCTTTGGAGTCTTTTTTATCAAGGTCTTCTACCGCCATGAATAGAAATCTTTATGTCTCACTTTCACTGACTTCATCTTCATATGATGATGATATGTCTTCTTTGGTGCATAATCTTTTCTTGAAAACTTTCTTTGTGGTTATTTTTCCTTTATATGTTTGTTTGCTATTTGAGTAACCTTCACCATTTCTCTTTTTCTTATGAGGACATTTGTTATCAAAATGATCAATACCATCAAAATTAAAACAAATCAAAGGAATCTTACCTCTATACATGTTGTTGGTTCTCTTGTTCAATATTCTGACAAACTTGGTCACTTCTTCATCATCTTCCGAGACGTCACTAATGCTTCTATGTTCTTTTTATTTTTTCTTTCCCTTTTTCTTTGACCTTTTGGAAGCTTTGAAGGATGCTTCTTTTATATCTGTATTTTCCTATTTAGTTCTCATTTCATATGTTGTGATGACTCCATGCAGTTCATCCATGCTTATTGAGTTTAGATATGCTCTTTCTTCTAGTGGTGATATCTTAGGGTCAAATCTCATAGGAAGAGATCTTAGCACATTTTGAACAATTACAGATTATTTGATTTCTTCTCTCAATCCCAAGATTTCATTTATTGTTTCATAGACTCATAAAAATTAAGTTTCAATGTTCTCATCTTCCTTCATCTTTATTTGTTCGAACTGACCTCTGTAAGTTTGAAGCTTTGCTACTTTGACTTTTGAATATCTTTCATAAATATTTCAAAGTTTGTCCCAAATCTCTTTAGCGGATTTACAATGTGCAACTTTGTTGAATACCATTTCTCCAAGACCATTCAGAAGTCCATTTGTGCCTTTGGAATTATTTTGACCGAGTTTCATAGCTTTGTCATTTTTTGGTGGAACTATTGGTTTTGTGTATCCATCTATAATTGATTGCCAAATTTCAAATCCCCGTGCCTGTATATATGTCTTCATCCTTATGCTCCAAAAGAAATACTTATGTCCATCAAACTGTGGTATTCCATTTTTATACATGTTTTTTCTCTCCATGATCTACCTTTTAGTGGTTAAATTGATTTCTGAAGGAGCCTACTTTGATACCAATTGTTGGACTACTAAGAGGGGGGGTGAATCAGTAATAGATAAATCTAATCATTTTTAACCATATAATGCAAGTGTTATATCAATGTAGCATTATCATCCAATATTTGCAGAGTAAATAAATAAAGAAAAAATGAACAATCATACAGATACACAGTACACCCATGTTTTTACGTGGAAACCCAAAGCGGGAGAAAACCAATGAATTTTTTTTTCTTATATGTATTGAAGAATTAAATTCATTGGAAGAACCAACTTCCTTGTTTTCCAGCTACAACTAGATGGAGGCTCCAACCCCTTAGTTTCTCAGGCTACAATCTGAGGGAATCTCCAACTCCCCAATTCTCTGGCTACAACCCCCTATGTTCTCTGGCTACAACCACATGTCCTTGCCTCGTCCAACCATCCTGACATATAATTAGAATGATGGAATCAATGTCACACTATAGCTGTGAGATATACTATTGTAAACCTGTACCAATAAACCTGCACCAAACAACCTATACCAATAACCTATACCTCAACCTATACCAATAACCTATACCTCAGCCTGTAATCAACCTGTACCATAAACAAGTGCATCAACCATGCACCAACATGTACCAAACAACCTGTAATCAACTTGTACCATAAAAAAGTGCGTAAACCATGCAACAACCTGTACCTCAACCTGCAAACCTTCTTGAACTTTAACAACAAGAGACTAGCATTTTCATCAAACTTTACTTTAGTCTCACATGACTAGTTTTGGATTAGTCAACAACCCTAAATTGAAATAATCATAACTATGTACCTGTAATGAATAAAGATATGAAAATAGTACACAATGTTATTTAGTGTATTTTATGTAATTCATCTAGGTGTCACTACTTGGAACCTCTCAGAAAAAGAGTTATAGCAAAAATGACATACCTTGTTGAATTCTAGCTTATTCTAGAGAGTGAACTTGTAGAGTGTGCTCTACATGGAATATTTGTTGTATGGATCTAAAAATTTTACACAGAATACTATAGACTGTACTCTAACCAAAAAAGTTGGTTTTACTGAATTTGGATCTGTTATGAAGAAGTTATGACATTTTTACCACAAAAACTTGTTTTAAACTAGTTTTAGGACTAGCCACAAACCCTATATTACACAGAGTGTAACTCAAAAAAATACAACGACACACAAGCTAAAATCCGTGCCATAACTACTTGGATATGTTTCCTCAATGTCTTCCTAATTTCACGGTCTGGATCATTCTAGAAATAAAGTTATTGCGAAAATGGTGAGATGACCGGTAAATAACATACCTTAGAAAGCATCATCAAAAGAATTTATCCTCCCTTGAATTTTGACCTTCTTTACTTCACCTTCCCTAAGAAATTCAGCTTAGATATCCTTTTTTTACCTCAGTCACCTGTAGATATTCAATATTCTCAAGTCTGATTAAAGTGAGAGAGCCTTGCCTCTTATTTATACTCTCCAAGTAGCTTCCTTAGAAGCATCTTCTAAGCCACTTTGTCCACATAGCCACTTTGTCCACATAGTCACCTATGTCCAACTTTTCCCAATGTGTCACTTGTCCATGTATCCAATAGCCACTTGAACACTTAACCCATTTTCCTCATTTTAGGGTTAACCTTCTTATAACCACTTTCCATAATTAAAAAGTTCTCTATTTACTTTATTATTTAAATAATCCTCCTTGACTTTGTCACTTCACTTTATTATTTAAATAATCCTCTTTGATTTTGTCACTTGAATGTATTATTTAAATAATCCTCTTTGACTTTGTCACTTCACTTTATTATTTAAATAATTTATTCTTTTCAAGAACTTTGACTTCTTTGACCTTTTGGGGTTTCAAACCAATCATATAAGGGTCCTTCAACTTCGTAAGGCCATAACTCTCAAACCGTGAGGAGTTATGTGATGTTCCACATACCATAGAAAATGGAATGACATGTAATATCTATATAGAATAGTCTTACCTGCAAATATATCAAAACTCATACCATTATACATCAAACAAACTTGGGTCCATTACGCAAACCTTTGTGCTACCGGAATTCGCTACCAGACTTTCTTCAAGGGTTGACATCAATGACAAGAAATCCAATTAATCAACAATCTCCTCCTTTGGCATTGATGGAAACAATATGATGTAGTACTGGAATCATATCACTCATGCTCCCTCTGGAACCATGTCTGCATCTTTGTGACCAATTCTCCCCCTAGATTCATGCCTCTGTCCTCTGCATCTGATAAATCTCACCCCCTTTGTCATCAATGGGAAATGTATCTTTCCATTCGGGGCTGCTCCCCCTAACTGAATCGTCTGATCTCCCAACCTGAACTATCCTCTTTATGGTGATTCCTTGTGTACATCTAAGACATTTAAGATAAGCATTCAAAATAATTCATTTTGGAGTAGAAATAACTTCGAGTCTCTGGTGAAGATACTCAAAGGATTCTTGTGGAAGAGGTTTTGTAAAGATGTCTGCCACTTGTTCTTTTGTGCCCACATATTCAGCTATGATGTTCTTTTATGCAACCTATTCCCGTAGAAAGTGATACTTGATTGGAATGTGCTTCATCTTGGAGTGCATCACTGGGTTCTTTGAGATACTGATGGTGCTTGTATTATCACAATATATTGGAATGGCCTCATAATACTCAACCTGCATATCTGTCAGAATTTGTTTCATCTATAGAACCTGTGTACAACATGTTGCTATTGCAATATACTCTGCCTCGGTTGTAGATAAATACACGGATGATTTTTTCTTTCTGAGCAATGATACTAAACACTCACCCAAGTAGAACGCCTCTCCATTGGTGCTTCATCGATCATCAATGCAACTTGCCCAATCTGCATCTGTGTAGGCAATAAGTGGTTGATCCTTTCCTTTTGGATACCATAATCCAAACTCTTTTGTTCCTTTGAGATATCTGAAAATAATCTTCACTACTAATACATGTGATTCATTTGGTGCTGCTTGAAATTGTGCCACCTATCCAACTGCCTGCATTACATCTGGTCTGGATGCTGTCACATATAGTAGTATACCAATCATTGACATGTATTTCCTCTAATTTGTAGACTTTGAATCATCATATTTGTAGAAATTTTAATACAAATTATGTATTGCCTGGATTCTCCTGATCTAACAATTATATGCCACTATTAAATACAGAATCACTTCTACAAATATTCTTACGGAATTTAAAACACGATTGCCAATTGCAATATCAAGAAGAAATATCAATCACACATAACACAAATGTTTTTACCGGGAAAGCATAAAGCTAAAAGACCAACTATCATATATTATGTATATATCATGGATCATGAAACAATCTCATATGAAACTCTAATCCAAGAGCTTTCATTACAATATACAATCGTCTCACACTGTCATACAAAAATAAGCAAATACATGTGCCAATTATCTGCCTCCAGACAGCCTTCCTTCTCTGCGCAATCCCCTGCAATGGAAAACCTGCAAATGATTTGAATTCCTCTTGCCTAGGCTGCTCATTGCTCATGGGCACATCCACCGTGTGTGTGATTGCATGAGTGCATTTCACTCAAATCACAACTAATAGCCAAACTGTCCCTTTCACCTGTTATCTCAACTGGGTCTCCATTGGATTTGACATGCTGTTAAGGTCCTAACCCGCACATAGGTAGATCAATGTATTCGGATGTAATAAAGGTCAATATTAATAAGGCCTTTCAATAAAATAGAATAAGGTGGATGTACGAAGACCTAATAGAAGATTATGCTTCTAGAAGGATCTTCCTCTAGATGCTTCTCTTAATAGACATATTTAGTATAAATAAGGGTCGAGGGTATGAAAACCCTAGCTTGGAGATTATTGTATTAGAGCACTGCTCGACTAGAGGTTGCCCCCTCGAAGAGGCCTGTGAACATTGCTTTCTGAATCAAAGTGTTATTTTAGTTGTTGTTCTCATATTATTTATGTGTTATTGTGGAGATTTTGCTGGTTATATTACTGTTATTCTGCCCTTTCTAGTATTTTATTTATGTTTTGCGTATTTATTATATCTGGTATCTTGCAAGTGGTATCAGAGCACTTTCCTTGGCAGAAATTGTGGATATTTTTTTTCCAGGGTAGAGACGTATTTCGACATCTTTAAGCCATAGAGATCTGTCGTTACACACATAAACTCGCGGTTGAGGGATTCATACACGCAGGAAATACAAGTGGTTCTTAAGCGCACATCTGTTGGCCACCCTTGTAACCCCTGTTAGTACCCCTTCGAGTGGTAGCGCATCAGACAACA
>JZKD02S2417515.1:165946-185904 GCA_000966675.3 Picea glauca | reverse complement strand
ACCTATGTGGCATGGTGAGTGGAGGTTCACAATTTATATCTAAAAATACTTTGCATCTTTACATATTGACTGGTCCTATTTTCCCACATTTAAACTAATTTTTTAAATTATAAAATATCCTTCCAACAACAACTTCCATAATATTTTCTTTTCCTTTTCACCAACCCTTCCTTTTCCCCAACCCCCTGATCAAATGGTATCCATGTTACTTTTAAGTAAAATATAGAGCACAATCACGCTCACACCTTCGACTATTAAAAAAAACATCATACCACTGGATGTTTACAGCAGAAGTCGACCGAAGTTTCTATTATGGTGTAATCCATAGAAACCAGATAAGGTTAAGGTAGATTAATCGTTTGATAAGGTAGATTAATATTTTGGTGCAGTCCATAGAAACCAGATAAGGATGTACAAGTTGGCAATGGACTGGTTCCATATTACGATACACAGTTCATACCAGATGGCAATTATCTAAATCCACCTTTCTGTGTATAACATAGACCCAGTTGGTAATGGCCTAGATTCATTTGTGCAGAGAATTAACACAACTTACAATGCATAGCATATACCCAAATTGAAATTGGTGAATGGAAATGATGCAACTTTCATTCACGTTCGCCTAAACGTGTTGGGATTCACAGCCACAACCAAATCAACCTATTTAAAAAAGTATTGAAATTATGATTATACTATAATAGTGTTATATTGTAGCTCCACTTACTATTTCCTTATCTTGTTTTGCTGGACTATAGAGGATTAATTATGATCAATCAAGTTATATTAAGCTGCACACAATGCGGTCAACTGATGACCAGGATAACACTCACCGCTTGTTCCGCCCACAAAATATGAGATGGTAGGAAGATGGTAGGAAGAGAGATTTGTCATTCTTCTGCACCCTATAAATTGAGAACATCCTGCATCTCATTGTATCGCAGAAACAGAAGAAGATAGTCACTGTATATCTAGGTTTTCATTATTGGAATATATATTATCATCAGTCTTCTAGTAATCTGATCCCATGGCTTCTACAAGAATTATGTTTTTCTTATATGTTGTGATGATAGTATTGTTTTTTCCGGTAAGAAGTCTTCTTTTATAGCCATTGAATTGTCACTTGCGTCTACAAGTTTATTAATATAACTCATTTCTTCCTTAATAGATTTAATTTTCTTCTTTGATACTCAGTTTTCACATCTGATACTTGGAACTTTTGTTTGTTTTGACCTTGAATATTAGCTCATGGTTGATTAATGAATCTTCATATGTATGTGAAAGCTATTGAAGTTTTGTTTAATATATATGATTTACCTTGAAGATTAGCTCATTTTTTATTAATGAATCTGCAGATATATGTGAAAGCTATTGATATTGGAGCTTCAACAACAGTTGGGGTGAGTATATATCTACCACTATTTGAGTTGATCACGTTTGCATAATTCATTCAGAGAAGTGGTTAAGAGGCCCAGTTCTACAAATAGTGAATATGAGGCTTCTGCCGACCAAAGGTATACATCTTGAGTGGGCCTAATGTTTAAGAATATGTGTTTCCTCTTGAGAGGTCACACATTCAAATCCAGAGGGTAGGGTATGTACTTCTCAAGTTCAAATCTAGAGGAGATAGGGTATGTATACCTCCGTAGACTTTACCACTCAAATCCCTGGAAGAAGGAGGTCTCATACAACAATTTGGTGTCTAGATTGGTCGTGACCTTAAATTATATGAACTCTCTGATCATTATATGGTCTTGATCGTTGATGTAATCCCCCTACTCCCCCGTAGGGCTATGAAAACTCCCAGTCTTGGATCTTTGATTCTCGAGTCGAAAGACTCTCTGGAACCTTAAAGCTCCCCCTCTGTATCTAAACATAGCCCCCCGCGGCTTCCTGTTGCAGGTTTGACAACAACCCGTGACCTTCCCTTTCACTCTGTTGTGAAAACTCAGAGTGTCGGCATTAGCTCCTTTTCGGATAAGCCCTCTCTTGGTGTACCTGGGGATATGACCATGTGATTGCGGGTGCAGTCACAAGTAGTTTGGATTTAAACCACTTTTGGGCCCGCAATGCTCCTCTAGCCTCCATGTATCCTCCTCATGAAACCATGGTTCGAATTGCAGCCCGCCCTTGATATCTTAAACTCCTCTAAACTTCTGTCCCCACAATTCCACAGGATCATCGATCTCGGGATCTTGATGATAACATCCAAATCGACAATTCAAATCTGTGCCTTTCTTATCTATGGACCATATCATCTCCCTTTGAATCAACAGTCAAGGTTCTCTTCGCAATTCCGGAATTTGGGAGTTTGAAATATCAAACTCAACCTCCTTCCATACTTCCTTCCTCAAGAATTGGTGATCTATGGACACCTATCTCGTAAACCAATGGTTCTGCCTTCACCTCGGGTGATTGACCTTTCAACCCATGTCAACGGTCCGACGACACTCTTCTCGATCGATGCTTGAGATTTCCTCTGAGTCTTCGAACTTCTGAGATATCAATTCTCAAACTAAAAACCCACTTCATATTTTCCCCAGAGTTCGAGATCTGTTGACAAGTGTCTCCTCACAAATCAATGACTCACAGCTCTTCGATTGTTCGTGCTCCGGAAGTTTCAAGTCTCAAACTCACCTCCTTATGATCTCATGATATCTAATGGCTCATGCTCGCTTGATCAATCCAACAACTGAGATTCCACTTCGGCTTTCCAGGGCTCCAAACTTCGGGAATCTAAAGTTTCAAATCGCTCCTCCTCTTGAGCTCACAACAACCAATGACTATGATTCCTCCTGATGATTCGACGCTTGATCTACGCTTCCAGTGATCTGATGGCTCAGATATATCCCATTTATCGGATGGTCGAGATTCTATTCTGGGGTTTCGAACTTCATAAATCTCAAGTTTCAACCCTGATACATTATCTCTCCTCTGTATGTGAAGTGATAAGGCTCATGCACTTCCTTATGATCTGATGATTGTTGGTCTCTTTTCACTATGATCCAACGGTCATGGTCGTTCTCCCTCCTGACCTTTCGATATCTCTCCACTTGGAATATTTATCCTCTTTCAAAGGTTCCAAACCTTTGTTCTCCCGACGAATCCTTTTCTGGAATCTTGTCAACACTCGTGAAAAGTGTTATCTCTTCTGAGATTCTACCCTTGAAAGGATTTCAATCTCCCACGCACACCTTGCATTCTCCGGATTTTGAATAACTCAATTCAAAGGATTTTCTTGAAAATAAAATATTCTCGCCCACCTGGCATTCCTCTATGTTGGTCCTTCGAAGCTTGTTGGCTTCTTGACATTGTGCACACCTTGCACCTGTTCTGATTTTCTATGATTCTCTCTGAACTTCTCTGAGTCAATCCGAGACTCAGTCGACGCACTCCTTGTGTTCGAGATGCACACCTTGCATTCAAGTATAAGAAGAGAAACAATTGAAACTCATCCAGTTTCGTCATGAACTCATACATTAATCTCTCAAAAAATCATACATGAACGAAATGAACTAATTCACACAAACAAAATATAACATTAATTCATTCAATCACACATGAAATGAACACAATCCAAGGATTTGGGACAATTTTTTTTTGTTCTATTCATTCATGAAAAACAAGTTACATAGTGTTTTTGCTACTCTATTTTGTTTTACTGATCTCTTACAATACTCATACATACCACTTTCATACATTCTGCTCTATTACAATGCAATAATGAACTATCGAAGGACTGGCTCCACGAGTTCTCTCGTCCTGTTCAAAATCTATCCTATCAATTTCAAAGTTGTTACCTACTCTGTCCTATTACAATAACTACCAATTATTGCCAGATAGAGTCAACACTCCATATCTACAATTCCTTACAGGCCTTCATGACTTTACAAACAAGTTACATTTTTAAAATGATGATTACAAAATATCTCAACAATCGATTAAATTATGAAATTAATGTTTGATTTGAAATTTTGTCATTGTTGAGATGTCATTCGTTTGCCTCCACTTGTGCGTTGTTGACTTTGAAGGCGATGCTCCTACATCATACTCCTCTGGTTAAAAAATTTCATGGACTCCTGTCCATGAGATCCTACAGTGTTTTTCCATGCTTCAAAATATCAGGTTTTGTAACCCAACTTGCATATTCCATTGGATGATCTTTCCACTTCATTGAGTATTGAGGATATATCTTCCTCGTGGTTTTCATTCCATCCCTTTGTTCAATGATTTTCTCCATCTGAGGTTTTTCAGCTGTGGGCAATTTCTCTTCCCACTGAATTTATTTCTGATCATGTGATTCTCCTAATTCATCTCTCCTATAAGGATACAGGTCTGCAACATTGAATATCGACGATATCTCAACATTGTCTGGCAACTCAATCTCATAAGCATTGGATGTGAATTTTCTGAGAATCCTACATGGTCCTATCTTCTTCATCTTCAATTTGTTATACGTTCCCCTTGGAAACCTCTCTTTTCTCAAATGAAATAAAACTTCATCCCCAACTTCGAATTGAACTTCTCTCCTCTTTTGATCAACTCTTCTTTTGTATTTCTGGTTGTTGTCCTGTAGCTTTTCTCTGACCCTATCATGGAGTTTCTGCATTTTTGTTGCAAAATCCTCTGCTCCAACACTTCTGAATTCATCTTGATTCAATTCTCTCAACTCTGTAATCCCTCTTGGTTGTATACCATACACAATTTCAAATGAATTTTTTCCTATGCTCTTGTTCATTGAATTGTTGAATGCAAATTTTGATTGTGCCAGAATCTAATCCCATTGTCAACCTTGCTCAGTGACCAAACTTCTCAATAAATTTCCCAGACTCTTGTTTACTACTTCAGTCTGTCCATCTGTCTGAGGGTGATATGCTGAACTAAAGGACAATTTATTCCCCAACCTCTTCCATAGAGTCCTCCAAAAGTGTCCTACGAATTCGGTGTCCTTGTTTGAAACTATGCTTCTCGACAATCCATGTAGTCTTACTACTTCTCTGAAAAACAAATTGGTGATGTGTGTGGCATTGCTTTTATTCTAGCATGGTATGAAATGTGCCTTTTTTTTAAATCTGTCCACCACAACAAATATGGAATCGCTCCCTTTTTGAGTTCTAGGTAATCCCAAAACAAAATCCATACTGATTGCATCCCACGACCTCTCTGGAATTGGTAATGGATGATACAAACTAGTGTTCTATTGTCTTCCTTTTTCATACTAACAAATTCTGCATTTGTTCACAAAATTTTTCACTTCTTCTCTCATGCTCGGCCAATAATACAAATTACTCAACTGTTCAAATGTCTTATCATGACTAAAATGTCCAGCTAAACCTCCACTGTGTTTCTCTTTCAACAGGTTGTCCCTCATTGAGCATTTCAGAATGAATAATTGGCTTCTCTTGAACAATAATCCATCCTAGATCAATTATTCAGTCCATGGGCTTTTGTCTCCCAACAAAGGATTCCTGCATGCCTCATAAGCTTCTTTGAAATATGCATCTTCTTTATACATCTCCTTGAGGTGTTCAAACCCCAAGGTCTCCACTTGGAATTCATGTACAATCAAACTCCTCTTTCTCAAAGCATCTGCAACTTTGTTAGAAGTACCAACAATGTGTTTAATAACAAAAGTAAAATTATGCATAAATTCTACCCATTTTGCATGTTTCTGATTCAAATTTTCTTGCCTAGTAATAAATTGCAAAGCTTGATTATCACTGTACAAGAGAAATTATTTAGGAATTAGATAGTGCCTCCATTTTTTTAGAGCTTGAATCACTACATAAAATTCCTTTTCATACATGGAATACTTATGCTTGGCGTCATTCAGTTTCTCATTGAAATAAGCAACTGGCTTATTGTCCTGGCTCAATATTGCTCCAATAGCTAATCCACTTGCATCGCATCTCACCTAAAATGTTTTTCCAAAATCTAGTAAGACTAGAATTGGCTGCTACGTGATCTTCTCCTTCAACACTTTGAAACTTTTTTCAGCTTCCTCTATCCAACTAAAGGACTTTTGTTTCTTCTTCACAGTGTCTAGTATGGGTGCACATATGCCACTGAAATTTATGATAAATCCTATAAAAGATTGCTAACCCATGAAAACTTCTTACTTCGAATATGCTGCTCAACGATGGACATTCTTTGATCTCCCTCACTTTTTTTGGGTCCATCTTCAATTCATTTGAAGAGATTACGAAACCCAAATATATGAGCTCCTTCTTCATAAAAGAACATTTCTTCAGATTTATCAGCAACTTCTCTTGCTACAACCTTTCCATTACTGATGTCAAATGTCTTAAGTGTTCTTCCTTTGTCTTATTGAATATTATTATGTCATCCAGATATACTATGACAAATTTTCCTATGAAGTCTTTCAACACTTCATTCATCAATCTCATAAATGTGCTTGGTGCATTTGTCAACCCAAACAGCATGACCATCCATTCAAACAATCCTTCGTTTTTCTTGAATGTTGTTTTCCATTCATCTCCCTCTCTCATTCATATTTGATGATGTCCACTCTTCAAGTCTATCTTGGAAAAATAACTTGCTCCACTCAAACAGTCCATCAAATCATCCATCCTCGATAAAGGAAATCTGTACCTAATGGTTATCTTGTTGATGGTTCGGGAATCTGTACACATTCTCCATCCTCCATCTTTCTTTGGACTTAATGCAGTTAGTACTGCACATGGGCTTAGGATTTCCCTGACTAAAACTTTGTCCAACAACTCCTAGACTTGATTTTTGACCTCCTCATTCTCTCTAGGTGTCAACCTATATGTTGCTTTGTTTGGTAAAATAGCTCCTAGAATAAGGTCAATATGATTTCTTATACTCCTAATGGGTGGTAATGAGTGTGGTAACTCATCCACAACTATATCAACAAAATTTTCTAACAGTTCCTGGATTTCTACAGGCAAGTCTTCTACAAAAGTATTTGCAAGGATAACTCTCGGCTTCCTCACTACAACAAACTGCATTTTTTTCTCCTTCATGAATTCATTCAAGAGTTCCTTCCCACTCATGAGAAGTATGCTTGAACTAGCTTCTCTCTTTTTCTCTTTGTCTTCTATGGGAAACAACATATGTGTCCTACCATTCTTTTCTAGAGTATAGGTATTCTTCCTTCCATCATGAATAATGTTTCGGTCATACTGCCACGGCCTCCCCCAATAAAATATGACAGACATCCATAGGAATTACATCACATAATATTTCATCCCTATAACCTCCTATTTTAAATTCAACTTGTCATTGTTGACTTACCATTACTTGATGTCCTTTCTGCAACCACGATACCTTGTACGAGTTTGGAATTGCAATTGTCTTCAATTCTAGCTTTTCCACCATCTCTGTGGATACTAGATTGTCGGTGCTCCCACTGTCTATGATCACCTTGCAAACTCTATCCTTCGACTTGCAAGAAGTTCTTAACAGACTTTTTCACTAAACTGGTTCCTCTGGTTCCTTTTCTGGTTTAAGAATAATTTTCCTCATCATGAGGTTTCTTCCTCCTTCTACTACTTCTGCTTCCACATGCTTCTGTGCTTCAACAATGTGTGCTTCTCTGCCTCATTCTCTCTTTCTATTGGGACATTCCCAAGATTTGTGTCCTTCTTTTCCATGGGTATAACATTTAAATACGCCTCCTATGGCTCTTTCTCTTCTTCTTCCTCTGAAAAAAGAACTTCTTCCTCCATATTGCCCTTCTTTAGAAATTCCACCCTTCTCATGGTGGCTATGTTGTTTGTTAGCTTCGGGCTTTTTCTTCTGGAAGTTCTCTCTACTGGTTCCCTTACCTTTGCTTGAATTTACTCCTCTACTTTGTTGGCTTTGCTTCTTGGCCAATTTTTCCTCATATTTCAAGGCTTGTTGATAGGCATCCTCGACTGTACTAACTGACATCAGGCAGATCTCTTCTTGGATTTCATATCTCAACTCATTGATATATCTGGCTATATTTTCATGTTCATTCTCTTTCTGTCCAGCCCTGATGTTCAATCTGTAAAATTCTTCAGTGTACTCCTTCACTGATAAACCCCTCTGTTTTAGGTTCTGCAATCTTCTGTAAATATTGATTTGGTAATCCTTCGGGATAAATTTTCCCTTCAGCTTGGCTACCATCCTATCCCAGTTTTTAATTTTATGCTTACCATTTCTCTTGTGTTCGACTTGCAGTTCATCCCACCATAATGTTGCATGACCTTTCAGTCTTGTCACTACATGCTTCACCATCTTGTCTTCTTCAATATCTTTGTAATCGAATTATTTGTCCATAGCACGTACCCAATCTAACAATTCTTCAACTTCCAAATTGCCTTCATGCATAGGTACCTCTATTCTTTCTCTGGCTCCTATCTTTGAAACAAATTTTATCAAGCGATATTGTGCAACATCCTTTACGTCATTGTCCTCGACTTCTGCTTCTTCGCTCTCAGCTTCACTGATATCTCCAGCATCTGGTGCTCTTCTTTGTGTTGTTTCCATGGCGTCCAGTCTCATTTGGAGTCGCTTCATTTCTTCTTCCATTTCTGCATTCACTCTGCGCCTTCTGGGTGGCATGATTTCCATTGCGTCACCTACAAACAGAAATCAAATTTATTTGATACCAAAAATGATATCACTTACCTCCTCTCTCCTTTTGTCTATTGTCTGCAAACAAACTTAAAATCATCTCTGATACCACCTGATGCATCCCCCCTACTCCCCCATAGGGTTGTGTGACCTCTCGATCTTGGATCTTCGATTCTTGAGTTGAAAGACTCTCTGGAACCTTAAAGGTCCCCCTCTGTATCTAAACACAACCCCCCGGGCTTCTTGGTGTAGGCTTGACATCAACCCGCGACCTTCCCTTTTTCTCTGTTGCGAAAACTCAGAGTGTCGGTGTTAGCTCCTTTTCAAATAATCCCTCTCTTGGTGTGACTTGGGGCTATGACCATGTGATTGCGGGTGCATTCACAAGCAGTTTGGAGTTAAACCACTTTTGGGCCCGCAATGCTCCTCCAGCCTCCATGTATCCTCTTGAAAAAACCACGGTTTGAATTGCGGCTCACCCTCGATATCTTAAACTCCTCACAACTTTTGTCCCCGCAATGCGACGAGATCATCGATCTCGTGATCTTGACAATAACGTCCAAATCGACGATTCAAATCTGCACCCTTCTTATCTACAGACTATATTAGCTCCCTCTGAACCAACGGTCAAGGTTCTCTTCGCAATTACAGACTCCAAGAGTTTGAAATCTCAAAATCAGCCTCCTTCCGTACTTCACTCCTCCAGAATTGGCGATCTATGGACACCTGTACTGTAAACCAATGGTCCTGCCTTCACCTCGGGTGATTGAACTTTCAACCCAGAACAATGGTCCAACGACCCTCTTCTTGATCGACGCTCGAGATTTCATCTGGGTCTCCGGATTTCTGAGAACTCAATTCTCAAACTGAAAACTCACTTCAGCTTTTCCCCAGAGTTTGAGATCTGTTGACAAGTGTCTCCTCACAGATCAACGAATCACAGCTCTTTGGTTGTTCATGCTCTGGGAGTTTCAAGTCTCAAACTCACCTCCTTATGATCTCGTGATATCTGATGGCCCACACTCACTTGATCAATCCAATGGTTTAGATTCCACTTCGGCTTTCCGGAGCTCCAGACTTCGGGAATCTCAAATTTCAAACCGCTCCTCCTCCTGAGCTCACAGCAACCAACGACTATCCATTTCAATAATTCCTAAATTGAACTTAATATTATAAAATACTAATTTTTCCTATGGTAAATGCTTTTTTAATTATGGAAAAGTTACCACTGAACCTATACTTTAATTAATATTATAAAATACTAATTTCGGTTACGGTAAATGCTTTTTTAATTATGGAAAAGTTACCCATAAACCCATACTTCAGAATCTTCACACTCTGAAGTGGAATATTATCTTTTAATATATGTAGAACTATGAAATTAGCTATACATTATCTCAAAGTGGAAAACATCGAAGTGGGGTCATAAGTGGGATATTAATTTTTTAATATTTGTGGAATATGAGTCTAACTGTACATTATGGTGGTCTTATTTCAAAGTGTCAAGCATGTTTCATTGGTGCCTTTATAACGAGATATTTCTCTAGTTTTTCCATGTTACTAAATTTATATTTTTGGTTTTCCATTTAAATTTATATTTTTTATAAGGTGGAGAACCTTCCCAAGTGATTATGTTCAGGGGACGCAAATAGGAGAATGCATGGGTGCATGCAAGGAGGGGACATAGAGAGAATTCAGATAGGAGTAGAGGAAAATAGGAGAATGCATGGGTGCATGCAAGGAGGGTACATAGAGAGAACTTGTGGGAGAGTTATGAGTTGGAGAAAAGAAGACCTAAAGCCCAGGCTAGAGCAAAAGAGGGTTGGAGGCTTGATGCTGCTAAAAGGAAAATAGCACTCGATGGAGAGGGAAATAAGGGAGAGTGTAGTTTTGAAGGGACTCTCCTATGCAAAGGATATCCAATAGGAAGGGCATATGATAAATTCCGTGGAGGTCTATGTCTCAGTGGGGAAGAAGGGAATATTTTTCTGCTACCAAAGGAGTGGAGGAGAGTAACCTCCTGAGTTATCTTCTTGATGTGATGAGTCAACAGTGAGAGAATCCCCTAGTGGTATCATGGCTTGGCACGGAAGTGGCTTGCTGCCAAAGTTACTAAGAAATTAGATCCTATGGTTGGGTGGAAAGGAATAAACCAATAATCAATTGGTTGGTCACCAATTGTAATACATAAGTATCTCTATACCCTGTGTAATTGAATTGAAACATATGGATGGATATAAGAATTTATAATCATGAACATGCACACCTAATTTATGGGCTTGGTGTTGTCCCATTGGGAGGCCTTTGTACTTGAATGATAATGTATTTGTATGGAATTGCATGTGTAGTGCATATCTAAGCAGGAGGACCCTGCATTTTACCTTGAATGATTAAGGAGTTGTACAAAAGGTTGCCTTTTTTGAATGTAATCATGGATAGAATTGTATGTTTGTGCCTCCTTTGTGTACAGTGGGGTAATAATGACTATATCATGATACCTGTGATAATATAACCATGCATATAAACTAAGAGACAAATGAGAGGTTCGAGGGGAAGTAAGCGTTATAACCTTCCTCCTTGAAGGAACAATATCTTAACCAAAATAGTGTCTTAAGGGAGGCCGAAGAGGGTTGTAATGTTGGATATGTGTTATATTATTTTCATGACTAGCTATAGTGTCTAGGGGGGTGGCCCCCCTTTTTTGATGTAGGAGCATCATACGTAGCCAGCCAAGCAGGCGTAAAGGCAGGAGACAGCTGGAAAAGAACCAACGCACATTTTGAAATGCTTTGAAGATTAATAAATGTATATTAATGTAATAGCTAAGGGAAGCGTACTTACATTTATATCTAGATGTTGTAAATAGATCTTGAGTATTGCTCTCATCTGTCGAATGTAGAGGCATTTATGCATAATGAATGCGAGTAGGTAGATTTAAATTTAATAGATTAGATAGTTTAGAAGCATAGGAGGGAAAACGGATATACACACCCTCACCCTTGTATCATTATAACATTATTATCATTCAGAATTCATAAGCTAGAGAGATATAGCAGAGAGCTATAGAGAAGAACCCATGTATATGAGCACTTAAGTTAATATATGAAACTTTGACTCAATCTTCAGGGTGTTATGATGCTTACTGTTTACATTTGTTAAATGGTATGTTTACAATTGTTTTATTTTCTCTGTTATGAATTTGTTTCAATGTTGTGTCAGGTGTATGATTTCATGTTGAGTGTATGAATTCTGAGAGAGGAGAAGAATGACTTACAATTGTTTATCTTCCTGAGAATTCCTGCAAAGAGTGTAGTGAACGTCTGTAAGGTGTGCATTGACGAGGGTCTGAGTTTTATCTCAGAAAGATCAGGAGAGATATCGTTGTTCTCATACCAGCAGAAGTGCAGGTGAAGCATAGAGTCGTGCAAGGTGTGTGCAAGCTAGTTGAAATCTTTAGATTTATCAACTAAGGTGAAGGTTGAAGGACCACTATTGCAAAGAGTGCACAAGGTCGAAGACTCAAATAATGAGAGGTTAATTGAAAGTTTGCCGCAAGGAGTGCGAGCAAGATTCCTTTTGGAGGCTTGAATTTGCAAGAGAGAGCTCAGGAGGGATAGCACCTTTGAAGTGTTCAAAGGGAGACGGAGGTCGAAATCATCTTGCAGAAGTCAAGTTTAGGTGGAAGGAAGCCAAGTATAAGTCATCATATTGATCTTATACCTGGAGCCAGTTTGCCAAATAAAGCAACATATTGGTTGTCACCGCAGGAAAATGAAGAAGTAAAGAGACAGATCCAAGACTTAATGGACAAAGGATTGATTCGAGAAAGCTTGAGTCCATGCACTGTTCCGACAGTGCTCAGCCCAAAGAAATACGGAGGCTGGAGAATGTGTACAGACTCAAGGGAAATCAATAAGATTACCATCAGATACAGATTTTGATTGCCAAGGATGGATGACTTGATGGATTGCTTGAGTGAGCAAAGTTTTTTTCAAAGATTGATTTGAAAAGCGGGTATCATCAAATTCGAATGAGAGAAGGTGATGAATGGAAGACAACATTCAAGACGAATGAGGGACTGTATGAATGGCTTGTCATGCCATTTGGCTTAACAAATGTGCCCAATACTTTCATGAGGTTGATGAATGAAGTCCTGAAGAATTTCATTGGGAAATTCGTCATTGCATATCTTGATGATATATTAATTTTCAGCAAAACTGAAGCAAAGCACTTAAAGCATTTAGCTGCAGTAATGAGAAGATTACAACAAGATAAATTTCTAATCAATGTGAAGAAATCGTCATTCATGAGAACATAACTCATTTATTTTGGCTTTTTTATCTCTTCAAACGAACTGAAAATGGATCCAGAAAAGATAAAGACGATTAAGGATTGGCTATCACCGAAGAGTGTATTTGAAGTACGAAGCTTCCATGGTTTGGCTAGCTTCTACAGGAAATTTATCCAAAACTTTAGTGGAATTAGCGCACCGATGATGGATACGGTGAATAAAAGACATACATATTTTCACTGGACAGAGGAAGTAGAGAAGAGTTTCGAGCTACTGAAGAAGAAGATCACTGAGCAACCAATTCTGGTTTTGCCAGATTTCAACAAGACATTCTAGGTCAGGTGTGACGCGAGTGGATTTGCAATTGGAGCGGTCTTAAGCCAAGAAGATAGGCCAGTCGCGTATTTCAGTGAAAAACTGAATGAAGCGAAGATTAAGTACTCCACATATGACAAGGAATTCTACACAGTCATACAAGCATTGAAGAAATGGAGACACTATTTGGTTCCCAAGGAGTTTGTTTTGTACAACGATAATCATGCTTTACAATTCGTGACTCGACAGGGGAATTTGAACCAAAAACATGCTAAATGGGTTGAATACATGCAGAATTTTACTTTTGTGATTAAGCATATTTATGGAACTGCTAACAAAGTTGTTGATTCTTTGAGAAGGAAATGTTTTCTTATGCAAGAATTCAGAGTTAAGACTTTGGGTTTTGATAACCTCAAAGAAAGGTACAAAGATGATCCAGACTTCAAGGAGGCATACGAGGCATCTGAGAATCCAATTCTCAGAGATAGAAGACAATGGACTAAATACATGATCCAGGATGGATTATTGTTCAAGGGAAATCAACTATGTATTCTGAAATGCTCCATGAGGGAGAACCTGCTGAAGGAAAAGCACAATGGAGGATGGGCCAGACACTTTGGTCACAACAAGACGTTCTCAAAGTTGAATAGCTCATATTATTAGCTAGGGATGAGAAGAGATGTTAATAAATTCGTGGATAGGTGCAGAATTTGTCAGCACGCGAAAGGAAAAAGGCAGAACGCAGGATTATATCAACCATTACCCATACCTGAGAGGCCGTGGGACGCAGTGAGCATGGATTTCATATGAGGACTACCAAGGACACAAAGAGGATGTGATTCAATATTTGTGGTATTCGACATATTTTCAAAGATGGCACATTTCATACCATGCTAGAAAACCAGGGACGCAACTCATATCACGAACCTGTTTTTCAAGGAAGTCGTCAGACTTCACGGTTTACCAAAGAGTATCGTTTATGATTGAGATACCAAGTTTATGGGACATTTCTGGAGGACCTTATGGAAGAATTTGGGGACAAACTTGTCTTTTAGCTCAGTGCATCATCCTCAGACGGATGGACAAACAGAGGTCGTAAACAGGAGCTTGGGAGATTTGCTGAGAAGATTAGTGACTTAACACCACAGTCAGTGGGATCACATTCTGCCACAGGTGGAATTCACTTACAATGATTCACTCAATAGAAGCACAGGGCAGAGTCCATTCCAAGTTGTATATGGAATGAAACCAAGGGGAGTTTCTGAATTGAAAGATGCAGAACAAGCTGAATTCAGAAGTGCTAGTGCAGAGGACTTTGCAGAAGGAATGAAGGAGCTTCACAGCTGAATTAAGGAGTGATTGCAGAGTTCAAGTCAAGAATAAAAGCAAAGAGCAGATCAACACAGGTGAGAAATTCAATTTGAAGTTGGTGATTTGATTCTTGCAAATCTGAGGAAGGAGAGGCTCCCAAGGGGAACATATAACAAACTGAAGATAAAAAATATTGGACCATGCAAAGTCATAAGGAAATTTGGGGAAAATGCATATGAGATTGAATTACCCGATGGGGTTGGAATCTCACCGATATTCAATGTCATGGACTTGTACCCTTACAAAGCTGGAGAAGTAGGAGCAGAGGATGAGAAAGAAGAAATTCAATGGACAAAAAAAATGCCTGTAGATGAAAAGTCACAGATGAAAAGTATAATTGACAAGAGGATTGGCAGAAAGACTAGGAGAAAGGAGTATTTTGAATACTTGGTCAAGTGGAAGGGACATCCAGTTGAAGATGCCAGTTGGGAGGATGAAGAAGCAATTCATAGGCATGGACGGACCATACAAGAGCTCATGAACATGAGTTCATGAAAATTTTCAAGCAAGGGAGTATGATGCAGGAGCATTGTATGCAGCCAGCCAAGAAAGCGTAAAGGCAGGAGACAACTGGAAAAGCACCAGCACACATTTTGAAATGTTTTGAATATTAATAAATGTATATTAATGTAATAGCTAAGGGAAGCACACTTACATTTATATCTAGATGTTGTAAATAGATCTTGAGCATTTCTCTCATCTATCGAATGTAGAGGCATTTATGTGTAATGAATGCGAGTGGGTAGATTTAAATTTAATAGATTAGACAGTTTAGAAGCATAGGAGGGAAAATGGATATAGACACCCTCACCCTTGTATCATTGTAACATTATTATCATTCAGAATTCATAAACTGGAGGGCTGTAGCAGAGAGTTGTAGAGAATAACCCATGTACAGGAGCACTTGAGTTAATATATGAAACTTTGACTCAATCTTCAGGGTGTTATGATGCTTACTGTTTACATTTGTTAAATGGCATTTTTATAGTTGTTTTATTTTCTCTGTTATGCATTTATTTCAATGTTGTGTCAGGTGTATGATTTCATGTTGAGTGTATGAAGTTTGAGAGAGGAGAAGAATGAGTTTCAATTGTTTCTCTTCCTGAGAATTCCCGCAAAGAGTACAGTGAACGTCTGCAAGGTGTGCGTTAACGAGGGTCTGAGTTTTATCTCAGAAAGCTCAGGAGAGATATCATTGTTCTCATACTAGCAGAAGTGCAGGTGAAGCACAGAGCCGTGCAAGGTTTACATAGGCTGGTTGAAATCTTTGGATTTATCAACTAAGGTGAAGGTTGAAGGACCACTGTTGCAAAGAGTGCACAAGGTCGAAGACTCAAATAACGAGAGGTTAATTGAAAGTTTGCCACAAGGAGTGCGAGTAGGATTCCTTTTGGAATCTTGAATTTGCAAGCAAGAGCTCAGGAGGGATAGCACCTTTGAAGTGTTCAAAGGGACATGGAGGTCGAAATTATCTTGCAGAAGTCAAGTTCAGGTGGAAGGACACCAAGTCATTTTGGCCCGAGATCCTTGAGAAGAGTGAAGGAATGGTGAGAGGCCTTCGTGAAGGAAGTGTCGAAATTGCAAGAGTCATTGGATCTTGAAGAGTTGCAAGGTGGTTAGAGGTAGGTGAAACCCATCACCTAGGATTAGAAGGTCAATATGAGCCGTTGATCTCATTTCAACCCACGTCATTGGATCAGAACCTTCGCAGGGTATCGCATATTGGGGGGTTCGGGGGTTGAAAGAATTTTTTTTCGACTGCGAAGTTGCGAAGTGCCGAGTGCCAAGGGCTAGTAGGAACACGTGGCACATCCGTTAGGTGGGGGATGCGTTGTTGAAAGGTGGCGTAACAACAAGTGCCCAGAGAAAAGTGGAAGCGGGTGACAGGTGGTGCACACACGTCGCCTGGGAAGGAGTCAACCCATTGTTGACTTATCGTGTTTCGGGGATTCACAAAGGAGGAGCACGAGGGCTCAACACTCCAACTTGCGAAGTCACGAGTGTGAGTAGTGCTAGTGTTTAGCCTAGCCTATGGTTATATGTAGTAGGTGCTAGTGAGGAGGGAGCCATACTTGTATCGCATCTCGAGTGTCAGAGGGTTGGAGAAAGAGGAGTCGAGGGTCATCGACTCACGAACTCTCGAGTTACGAAAGGCGCCTGCACTAAGGCTTGGTTGTGGTCACATGGAGACATAACGCTCACGCCTGGTGCTAAGTTGCGCAGGGAAGGTTTTCACGAAGGACCTATGGATCAGATTTGTGAGGTTCCAATAGGGATCTGAGGGAGTTGCTTCGGCTGGAGGAGAATTTAGAACGATCCCGTGGGGATCTTGGACAGAGAGTCAGGGGTCTACGTCATTTTTCCTCGGGAAATGTGTCACATTTTTTCCTCATTTTTCGTGTCGCCTCGATTTTCATGTCCATTGTTGGGCAGTTTTTTGGCACATGGTTTTCTATTTCTAGTTAAGGAATTAGGGTTGTTGACTAATCTAGGTCATTGGGTTAGGGTTTTGGATGCCACCGGATCCTATATGTATATTGTATTGTAAACAATGTATCACTATGAATGAATATAAAATATGTTGGTTTTCCCAGTTTGGGTTTCCAGGGGAAAAATACATGTGTAATGTGTGTATTTTCCATTATATCTTTTTTTTTTCTTTTATTGAAAATATGTTTGTAGTAAAATATTGTACAAGGTTAAAATCTACATTTGGTATTAGAGATTTGTTGGCTTAAGGGGGATTCCTTTGTGGTCAAGGGTTTGTCTCGGTACTGTGATAACCATGCATATAAACTAAGAGACAAATGAGAGGTTGGAAAGGAAGTAAGTGTTATAACCTTCCTCCTTGAAGGAACAATACCTTAACCAAAATAGTGGCCCGAGGGATGTTGAAGAGGGTTGTAAGCCTCAAATATCTCCTTGACATGGAGAAAGCATGAAAATATAACCATGCATATAAACTAAGAGACAAATGAGAGGTTCGAGAGGAAGTAAGTGTTATAACCTTCCTCCTTGAAGGAAAAATACCTTAACCAAAATAGTGGCCCGAGGGAGGCCGAAGAGGGTTGTAAGCCTCATATATCTCCCGGAATTAGAGAAAAAATGAACTCCAAGTCCTTGAATGGCCGTAGGATTTAAACTCTTACTAGAAGGAATGGGTAGAGGTACCCTGAGATAGGAATTGGAATGTCTCAATGCTTGAGAAAGTTCTTTGTGTAGTTCAGAGAGGCTTAATTCTTCTGTGGAATCCTCCATCCTAGTATGGACAGCCTAGGAGATGAAAATCTCCACCTATGTGGTCAAGAGATAATGCCTTAGTGATTTTTAGAGAAAGGTGAGATTTCTTGAAGTCCTAGTAAGCCTTAGAAGAATTCCCTTAGCATTTAAGTCATAAATTGGATTGTTAATCGAATGAGAACCCTGTCTTTAAGCCATAAGGGATCGAGATCGTTGGATTGTCATAACGAAAATATCTAGACTGTTGGTTGGGTAGTGAGGCAATCAGAGTGCCAAAGGAAAGGTTGCAAGGAGACTCCGAGCAACAAGGACCATTGATCCATAAAAGAGTGACTTTGGTGGCATCTGGAGAATTAGATGCATTAAAATGAGTATCATCAGAGTTCGTTGGTCAGAGCAGCCTTGGATTTCTTAAGGGGATGTACTCTGATAGAGGAGGGCTTCAAGAAATGATCTGGACCATAGATTGATGAGAGGACAAGAGTAAATCTTAGATGTTGATCGGTGTAGGATTTGATTAAAGGAAGAAATTTAGAAACCCTAACTGTCGAGCTATCACTAGTACATATGACCAAATTTGTGACGGTTTTTCGTTGATATTGCCACACTTATCCATCTCAATTTCCACGAAAGCCGAGTTTTTTTTTCATCAGAATAATTTCGTCGCTCTATCCACAATCCAGGGTGTGCGTGGAAACATCGACGAAACTATCTCTCCACGTATCACCACCTTCAAGTTTGGTTAACCCTATGCATCATCGCAATTACGATAAAACCTCGTCACAAGTACAACAAACAACTGTGGAAATTACAATGAAATGTCATCACAATTGTGACGAAAAGTTATGACAAGTCAAAAAATTACAACACAGATGTTGTATGTGCGACGAAAAGCCGTGGCAACTTGCGACGAATATCTGTGGAAATAGCGACGACATTGATTGATCAAGACCAAAGTTACGATGAAGACGTTGTATGTGCGATGAAAACCCGTGGAAAATTCCGACGAACATTCGTCGCTATTGCCACAGTGGTCAAAATGAATTTTTTTTTCCAACGAACTATCGTCGATATTGCGATGATGACATTAAGTTAAAAAAAATAAAATTACATGAGATATGGTATTACCATATTACATTGTAATATGGTATACCATATTACAATGTAATATGGTAATGCCATATTACAATGTAATATGGTAATGCCATATTACAATGTAATATGGTAATGCCATATTAACCCACAATTAATTGCAATCCAACATGAAGAAATATGAGCTTGGAAAATAATTATTGTTGTGTATGGATTTTGTAGTTAGAGGATGTGAATTTTGTATTGACCTAAGAAATATAAAATTAGTTGTAAATTGGTTGATCCAAGGTAATTTAATTGAACCAAGTTAATTCATGGGGTTAGCAAATTATTTAGGAATGAAATGTCTCTTCAATGCACATTAGAAAAGGAAAGTATAACCTTTCAATTCATTGCAATTGAAAACCAAGTAATTGAATCTTTGACATGAAAGAATTGTAATGCATGAATATTAAATCTAATGAAACTTGCAATTTCATTTAAAATCAAAGCAAATTTCACATGATACATAATGGAAAAACCTTTGATACAATGAAGGAGTTGGATAACATAACACTTGAAACTTTTGTTGGTGCAATCATAATATACCCCAAATAACATAAGGAATTGTACATCATAGTTTAGGCATTGAAGTATGATAAATATGATAAATATATACAATTGTTTAGGCATTGAAGTATGATAAATATATACAATTGTTTAGGCATTGAAGTATCCTGCAACATTTTGATTGGGTAATCAAGCTGTATGATAAATATATACAAAACCACATAGTCAATTTCCTTTAAGACATCTTTGTTTTTATTTGACCATATCTCTAAAGTTAAACTCTTATGTACTTGAATAATATAAGGTATTACCTACATCTAGCTCAAATTTTGGCAAATGGTTAAAACCTTACTAAACTTGTATATATATGCAAGTCTCGCATCTTTGAGATGATTGTAGGCATGAAGGGGGATTAAAGTATAAATTTCATAATTTTGTTGTTAAGAAAGGAGAGCCAAGAATAAGCTCATGTGGGAAGCTTGAAGCTGTAAAGTCGATATACATTTTAGAGTAAACA
>JZKD02S2417515.1:90106-101107 GCA_000966675.3 Picea glauca | reverse complement strand
AGGACCTAGTGTTGATAATTGTATAGTATACCTGGGAGTGTGTACTACTAGGTTGAAGGTATACGTCACTGCTCTTGGGGCGTATGACCTAATCATTGGAATGGATTGGTTAGAATCTCATCAAGCTTTGGTGGATTGTTTTGCAAAAAGGGTTCTTTGTGTCGAGGACGAAGGAAGGCCAGTAGAGATCCAGGGTGTACGAAGAAAGGTGTCATTACGCTTTATCTCAACTATGAAGGTTAAGTGATGCTTGAGGCAAGGGTTTCGACTGTATGTAGTGGAAATAGTGAGTGAAAGGAAGGGACCCTCATTGGATCAGTACCCGGTATTGTCAGAATTTAAGGATGTTTTTTCGAACAAGTTACCAGGGTTACTTCCTGAGAGGGAGCTTGATTTTACTATTGAGCTAAAACCTAGTGCAGAACCAATTTCCAAGACTCCGTATCGGATGACAGTGCCAAAACTTTGTGAGTTGCAAATGTAGTTGAAAGAGTTACTGGACTTAGGGCTAATAAGGCCAAGTGTCTCACCTTGGGGTGCACCAGTAATTTTTGTAAATAAGAAGGATGGATCTTTACGACTGTGTATAGATTACAGGGACTTGAACCGTGCTACAGTGGAAAATAGGTACCCGATGCCACGAATAGATGACCTCTTTGATCAGATGAAAGGAGAAACAGTATTCTCAAAGATTGATTTGCGATCAGGGTATCATCAGTTAAGGATTAAGGAAGGCGATATCCCAAAAACTGTCTTTCGAACTCGATTTGGACATTACAAGTTTGTCATAGTACCTTTTGGATTGAACAATGTGCTAACAGTATTCATGAGCCTCATGAACGACGTATTCTGGAAGTACTTAGACCATTTTGGACAAGTCTTTCTAGATGACATCCTCATCTATTCCAAGAATGAAAGAGAATGTGAGGAACACTTACGAGTAGCGTTGTCCTGCCTTAGAGAGAACAAATTGTATGGGAAGTTGTCAAAGTGTTCCTTCTTCTAGAAAGAGATTCAATATTTAGGTCATATCATTTCTGACGAAGGAATCTCTATGGACCCAGAAAAGGTAAAGGCCATTATGGAGTGGCCAGTGCCGAAAAATGCCCATGAGGTGAGAAGCTTCATGGGGATGACAGGTTATTATCGGATATTTGTGGAGGGACTCTCCAAAATAGCGAAACCCATCACCACTTTGTAGCACAAGGGGGTCAGGTATGAATGGACTGAAGAATGTGATAGTGCATTCATTGATCTTAAGAGGTTACTAACTAGTGTGCCAATTCTACGAGTGTCAGATATGGAAAAGGACTTCATAGTTTGCACGGATGCCTCGAAGCAAGAGTTGGGGGCCGTGCTAATGCAGGATGGAGGAGTGATAGCTTATGCATCAAGGAATTTGAAGAAACACGAAGAGCTTTACGCTACTCATGATTTAGAGTCAGCAGCGGTAATGCTAGCTCTGAAACTTTGGAGGAACTATCTTGTGGGGTGAAACTTTGAGCTCAAAACGGACCAGCAAAGTTTAAAACATCTCTTAACTCAAAGGGATCTGAATGCTAGGCAAAGGCGATGGCGTGAGTTTATGAGTGAGTACGATTTTGGTATTTCATACATCAAGGGAAAGGGAAAATGTGGTCCCAGATGCCTTGAGTAGGAGGCCACGTGTGTTCTCTTTGGTACCCTTAAAGGTCAACCTGAGGGAACGTGTGTTGATGCAACTCCAAGGAGACAGTTGGTATTTAAAGGTTACTTCAAACCTCCAGAGTGGGAGGCAATTAAATCCAAAGTATGAAGGATATAGTTTGGAAGCAGACGAACTATTGAGATATCGGGGAAGGATGTACATCCCTGAAATTGGGGATATTCAAAGCATCATACTGAAGGAAGCCCATAGAGCACTTTATTGTGCGCATCCAGGTGTGAAGAATATGTACACAGACATGAGGAAGCTCTTCTTCTGGGTAGGCATGAAGCGCGATGTAGTCCATTTCGTCGCCAAATGCCTAGAGTGTCAACAAGTGAAAGCCGACCACCATCACCCGTCAGGCCTCCTACAACCACATGATGTTCCTATGTCCAAGTGGGAAGTCATTTCTATGGATTTTGTTGTGGGGTTGTCACTCACATCTCATAGACACAATGCCATTCTTGTGATGGTTGATAAGTTAACAAAGAGTGCTCATTTTATTCTAGTTAGAGACACTTACGATGTCACTGATATGGCACGTGTGTTTGTAAGTGAGGTTATCCATTTGCACGGGATACCTAAGAAGATCATTTCAGATAGGGACTCCAGATTCACTTATAGGTTTTGGACAATTTTGCAGTCAGCGTTGGGGACTCAGTTGAACTTAAGAACAACTTATCATCCTGAAACAAATGGGCAAACTGAGAGAGTAAATCAAGTCATGGAAGACATTCTTAGGATGTATGTCATGGATAATCAAACCCAGTGGGAGAAGTACCTACCTTTGGTAGAGTTTTCCTACAATAACAATTTTCATAGCTCCATCAGAATGCCACCCTACGAAGCTTTGTATGGAAGGCCATGTATACCGCCATTGAGTTGGGATAGATTAGAAGATAGAGTAACAATTGGGCCAGAATTGATTCAAGAGATGGAGTAACAGGTGATTTAGATTAGGCAGAGAGTAAAGGAAGCACAGGATAGGCATAAACGTTATGCAGATGCACACGGGACCGAGCGAAGTTATGAAGTGGGAGACCAGGTTTTCATTTGTATCAGGCCTAATAAGAGTACCATATGGTTCGGGAAGGGGACAAAGTTGTCACCTCGATTTATAGGACCGTTCAGAATCCAAGAGAAAATTGGACCCGTTGCCTATCGTCTCATACTGCCACCCCACTTGCATAAAACTCATAATGTTTTTCATGTATTTGTTTTACGTCATTATGTTGCAGATGAATCACATAAACTAAATTGGAAGGAATTGTAGGTATCGGATGTGGGAACCCTCATAGTAGAATCGTTACGCATATTGGACCATAGAGTCCGACAGCTCAGGAACCGTCTGGTAGACCAAGTTAAGGTCCAATGGGACAAGTATAGTCCAGGATCTGCTACTTAGGAAGACATCGAGACATTACAACGAGACTATCCCTCACTTTTTTGACCACCTTGAGAATATGTTTCTCGAAGGTTGGGTGTATGTAACACCACCTTTTGACTTAGACAACTAGGATTACCTGAGGCCTACATATATTATTTTCTATTCACAGTGAAACTAATAAATGATACACTTAAACTTTTAAGACGTATGAACCTTTATGAATGTTTAAATATATTCGGATAATGATGGATATGATGCGATATATTATGAGAATGTAAATTTTATGAATGTTTAAATGTTATTGATGATGATGGATATAATGCGATCTACTATATGAATGTAACTTTTATGAATGTTTAAATGTTATTGATGATGATGTATATTATGTGACATATTGTGTGAATGTGAATCCTATGAAGGTTTAAATACTATTAGAATGATGTTGGATATGATGCAATCTATTTGGTAAATGATAATTCTATGAATGGGTGTTGAAATTGAATGATGGGATATTATGGGATCTATTTCTAACTTGAAAACTTTGATGTTAAGTTGTTGGTACATGGATACCGAATTGAAATGATGATTGTATGCAATTACATGATGATAATACATAGAAATGTATGAGTTTGTGTTACAGACTAATCTGCAGGTCATGGGTGATGAAATAGCCAAGGGATAATAATGATGAAAGTGAATGTCATGACCACTAGCCAAGAAACATTATGGTATGAATCTTTGTATGTGAAATTATATTGGTTTGGATGCATTGCTATGATATGTGGACCAGTGCAGGATTTCAGGTGATGAGACTGCCCAAAACCGAATAAATGATGACAAAACTCCCAACAACACAGTGCCACTGTATATTCCATTGTAGGGTGTGGACCCTAGTTATGATTAGGAGGGGTGGAGGCATTTCCCACTGTGTATCCTTCGAAACCTTAAGTCATGGGAGGACGATGTTATCTCATGCTCCCCTAGACATGTGATGATGACTGTCAGTTGCTTGTTGGGGAAGCTTGGTCAAGATAGTGACACTTCCGCTTACGAGTTCTATTTGGAGTTAGGTCAATATAATTGATGCTCCAAGATAGTCCACCAGAGGAAGGATAGGAATGGAGATGGAAGTTAGGGAGGAAGGATGAGTAGAAATAGTTGAGAAAGTATGGAGATTTGTCTTATGGTGGAATTTATTGTTTTTCCCTTCTAAAAAGAAATGCGTATATATGAATATTCATAATTACATAACTAAACCACAGTTGTCTATATAAAATTGTTGAACTAGATAATTGTAATTAAAAAATTTCACAAACATTTAATTGGTTTATTGTCTTTTATAAAAGAATAGTCTTGTTGATTGGATTGGATGCATACATAAAATACTATAAGGGTGATAGTTATTGATTATTAGTACATGCACGAGACTTGTATGTACTATCTACACATGCATTTTTTGTACATGTACACTAGTATGTATGAGTTTTCTTGGCTTACTTACTAATATTGTCGGTTAATTTTCATGATTGTGTGAACCATGTTTCTTTTCCTTTATATCATGAGATACCTTAACTTCGGGATGAAGTTTCCTGAAGGGTGGGTGTATGTAACAACCTTGGTTAAATAGATGCATAGGGATTATTAAGTAAAATTAATTAGATAATTAATTATCCTAATATGGTTTTAGTTAAACAACGATTAGTATTAATAATATTAATTAATTATTTATTTATAAATTAGTTGTTTATAACTTTTGATTGATTGATTAATTAATTAATTAATTAATTACATATCACATTCAATGACATGGGTAATAAATTAAGGGGCTTAATAAATTTAATTTAATCCTTTTGAAACTTACGTAAGACAAGAGGGGATAAGGTAACAAAGGAGGAGATACGATAATAAAGGAGGGGATAAGATAATAAAGGAGGGGATAAGGCAATTAATGGAGGGGAGGAGAGTCAGTGAAGGGGAATATATGATGGGGAAGAGTCCTACGGGATCGGATTATGATTTTGGAGGGGGGATTGGATTTCTGTTTGGCATATTTTTCTGGTGTGGGGAGTTTGATATTTGGAGTTTTTGTGAATCATTGCAGGGGGCACTGGGTTGTTGGGGGTTTTGGGCATGGGGGCTAGGATTCCTTACAGTATCCTGAGCTAGGGAGCCAGACAGGCTACTCCTAGCTGGCTGGGTGGTTAGTCGGTTTAGGTAGGGTTTGGTCAAGCAGCAGGCTGGGCAAGGCAACAGAGAGGACAACCATATCAGCGGGAGTTAGCATCAAAAAGAGGTATTTTATTTATGAATTTGCTGAGTTATGCAATGATTATGTAAGTTATTTTCATGCTGTAAATAAAATTTAAATTCTGTTGAATATTATATGCTTATATGATGGTTAATGAACTACTTATGCAATGACAAAGGAATTTCATGTTTAATTGTATGAATTTTTGGGTTTAATTAAGTTAGGTCACTACATTGATGAATCACTATTTATCCATAAATGTATCCTTTCTCCCTGAAGGGTCTATCTTGGACTTCTTCTCTTTGGGTATATGCAAATACATTGGGTACCCAAATATCCTGAAGTGTTCAAACTCAAGATTCACTCCGATGAAGATTTGGGAGTTATGTTTTTCAAACTCTAGTGAAGCCTCTTGTTCTGAACATATATTGTGTCATGCATGCTTCTTCCCATGGACTCATAGAAATATTATGATCATGCATTATTGCATTGATTGTCTCAAGGATGGTTCTATTCTTCCTCTTTCTCAAATAGTTTTGACTCCCTCTGAAGGATAAGCATATTCCTTTGTTCTTAACCTATCTGGAACAAGAAAACAAGAGGAACCAAAACAATAATATCTCCTAAAGGAGAATAATGAGTACATCTCTAGAATCAAAACAATTTAAAGATTGTTGTCACAACTACAACTCCTACTTGTAATGTAGTAAAATTTAGAAATATAGGTTAGAGGAATGAAAATTACAACAATCAAACTTGGATTCTTCACTTCCAGTGTGTTGTTCCTCTAAATGCAATGAGATCCCTCTAAGGCTGTTGATATGATTTCTCCAATGGCACATGGTTGATCTTCGTCCTCTGACATCTTCATGAAGGAGGTATGTTACAATGACACCTTTTTGTATCACCCACAATAACTCTTCCTTTGAAGTATTGTCTTCTAGGAACTTGAATTTGCTTGATCCATCAAGATTATCTTCCATCATAGTTTTGTTCATCATAATTTTAGATTCTTCACAACCCTTTGTCAACTAGGATAGAAAACCTAACGGCTAGGATAGGATAGCACTTTTAGGTTTTGTTGGAATTATGACTGCCAACAATAAGCCTTTGAAATATAGGATAACACTGGTGAGTTTAAGAGCTCCTTCAATGAGTTCCAAAAACCCTAATACTAAAATTTCTGCAGAAATTAGCGAAACCCTAGAAACCCTAGGGCCAAAATTTCAAAATGCTCAGAATTTTGATCTAAATCTTGTTGGAGGTGCATTGAAAGAGGTTGTACACTCTTATTCCTTTTTTATCCCCAACTTCAAAGTTCCAAGTAGTGAAAACCTCCAGAAGAGAAGGTTGTACGAATTTTCTGTGAACCCTAGGAGGGTTGTACGGTTTCTGCAGAAGAGAGAGATGATGGATGAAAGTTGTTTGTGCAATGGGTTCTTCAAGACCTATGCTCTGATACCATGTTGATTTTGAAATGAGAAAGGTTAAGCATGAATTTAATTCAATTTTATCATTTGTCTTAACCATAACCAATTATGTTGCAACAACCAAGATCATAAGAAGAAACACCATGCACAAGAACACAAGAAGTATCCTAGGAAACCCTTCTAAACAAGGGAATAAAACCTAGACAAATATTTTTATATATTCTTCAAGAGAAATAACTTCACCACCAATAATACCTATCATGCACGAGGGTTCTCAAACCCTAGAAGACTAGCACCCAAGAGAGGTGCGCACTTTTCCCAAGAAGATGTACTTGCTGAAATTTCCAAACTCACATGAAATATATGATTCCTCAATGGGGAATTTACCTTTACTTATACTAAACTGAACCTATCAACATAAGTGTCTACTGGAACAACATGGACGACCTTTATATCTCATAATATAATTAATATTGACCATATTAATTATCTTTTACATTAATTAACAATTACATTAAGGTGGGGCCAACCTGTATCCTTTACATTACAATTAGGGTTACAGGCAGGTCTGACTCTTGAACAATATAGAAAGGGATCACATATACCCACTAGTTCTCATCCACTAGGGGAACATCCATATGGATGTCCATATCTATGGCTCACTGAATTACACAGAAGAACCACTTCTAGTGCTCAGCCACTAGCATCACGTTCACCTATGCTCATCCATAGGCACGTCCACTCAACATATCTTCTTTCCCATTGCATTACACATGAGAGTTGTCTGGAGTTTCTCATCAAATCTCTTCTCAGAGGAGGCTAATACATCATCTTCATTTCTTCTCTCATGATGATGCACCCAACACTTTGGGATTTCACACGTTCACCTTGTGCTCGACCACAAGAACGTCCAACTCTGCAGATCTCCTTTCTCTCTACGTTACACAAGAGAATCATCTGGATTTCTTCTCAACTCTCTGTAAGGAGGAGGCCATCTCTACGTTCCAGTTTTGTCTCATATAGGAACCACAGACCCCTCTTAGATGATTTCTCTCAGGTTTGTAATCTGGAGAATGTCTCGTGTAGCTACAATCATCAACATTGTGGTGGGTTGAGGTTTTTCTCTCCTTGTTTTTCTTATGAGTGGTTAGTATTGCCTCTGTTGGATTACTAAGAGGGGGGTGAATTGGTAATAGAGAAATCTAATCCTTTTTAACCATATAATGCAAGTTTTATATCAATGCAGCATTATCATCCAATATTTGCAGAGTAAATAAACAATGAACAAATGAACAATCATACACATACACAGTACACTAGTGTTTTTACGTGGAAACCCAAAGCGAGAGAAAACCACATAATGCTTTTTATTATATGTCTTGAAGAATTACATTCATTGGAAGTACCAACTTCCTTGTTTTTCAGCTACAACTAGAAGGAGGCTACAACCTGAGGGAAGTTCCAACTCCTCAATTCTCTAGCTACAACCAGAAGGAGGCTACAACCCTCTATGTTCTCTGGCTACAACCACCTGTCATTGCCCCGTCCAACCGCCCTGACGTATAAGTAGAATGATGGAACCATTTTCACACTATCACTGTGATATATACAGTTGTAAACTTGTACCAATAAACCTACACCAAACAACCTGTACCAATAATCTGAACCATGTATCAACCATGCATCAACCTGTACCTCAACCTGTAATCAACCTGTACCATAAACAAGTGCATCAACCATGCACCAACCTGTACCAAACAACCTTTAATAAACTTGTACCATAAACAAGTGCATCAACCATGAACCAACCTATTCCTCAACCCACAAACCTTCATAAAATTTAACAACAAGAGACTAGCATTTTCATCAAACTTTACTTTAGTCTCACATGACTAGTTTTGGATTAGTCAACAACCCTAACTTGAAATAGTCATAACTATGTACCTGTAATGAATAAAGATCTGAAAATAGTACACAATTGTATTTGGTGTGTTTATGCAATTCCTCCAAGTTTCACTACTTGGAAGCTCTCATAAAAGGAGTTATAGCAAAAATGGCACACCTTGTTGAATTCTGGTTTATTCTAGAGAGCGAACTTGTAGAGCGTTCCCCGCATAGAATATTTGTTGCATGGATCTAAAATTTTTACACATAATACTATAGACTATACTCTAACTAACAAATTTGGTCTTACTGAATTTGGATCTATTATGAGGAATTTATGACATTTTTACTCGAAACACATGTTTTAGACTAGTTTTAGGACTAGCCACAAACCCTATTTTACATGGAGTGTAACTCTAAAAATAAAACGCCCCACAAGCTAAAATTTGTACCACAACTACTTGGATATGTTTCCTCAATGGCCTCCCAATTTCACGGTCTCAATTATTCTAGAAACTAAGTTATTGCAAAAATGGTGAGATGACCTGTAAATAACATACCTTATAAAGCATCATCAAAATAATTTATCCTCCCTTGAATTTTGGCCGTCTTTACTTCACCTTCCCTCTGAAATTTGGCTTAGATATCCTTTGGTTACCTTAGTCACCTATAGATATTCAATATGCTCAAGTGTGATTAAAATGAGAGAGCATGGCCTCTTATTTATACTCTCCAAGTAGATTCCTTAGAAGCATCTTCTAGGCCACTTTGTCCACATAGCCGCCAAGGATGATTTTAAGTATGTAAATTTATTTTAAAATGTAGAAACCTTGGCGAATCTTACTAATCCTCCATATGCCAACTATCAAATGTTTGGCGATATTTTGGTAAAAATATTCAAATTTCTAAGGATTTTATATAGTTTGTATAAAATTTTAGCGATTTTAAAAGTAAAATAATTTTATCCTATAGAATTTGGGCAAATAATTTTTAGAATAATGAATCTTTTTTGGGGAAAAACCATGGAAAATTATCCCATGAGAGAAATTTAGCCCCTAAAATCATCCTTGATATCCACTTTGGCCACATAGTCACCTATGTCCAACTTTTCGCAATTTGCCACTTGTCCATGTATCCAATAGCCACTTGACCACTTAACCCATTTTCCTCATTTTAGGGTTAACCTTCTTATAACCGCTTTCCATAATTAGAAATTTCTCTATTTACTTTATTATTTAAATAATCCTCCTTGACTTTGTCACTTCACTTTATTATTTAAATAATCCTCTTTGATTTTGTCACTTCACTTTATTATTTAAATAAGAATCTTTGACTTTGTCACTTCCCTTTATTATTTAAATAATCCTCTTTAACTTTGTCACTTCACTTTATTATTTAAATAATTTCTTCTTTGCAAGAACTTTGACTTCTTTGACCTTTTGGAGTTTCAAGCCAATCATATGAGGGTGCTTCAACTTTGTAAGGACATAACTCTCAAACCATGAGGAGTTATGTGAAGTTCCACATATCACCGGAAATGAAATGACATGTACTATTCATATAGAATAGTCTTACCTGCAAATGTATCAAAACTCATACCATTATACATCAAACAAAATTGGTTCCATTACCCAAACCTTTGTGCTACTGGAATTTTCTACCAGACTTTCTTCAAGGGTTGACATTAATGACAACCAACCCAATTAATCAACAATACCCCCTTTTGGCATTGATGACAAAAATCTGATGTAGTATTGAAATCATATCACTCATGCTCCCCCTGGAACCATTCCTGCATCTCTGTGACCAACGCTTCCCTTGGAACCATGCCTCTATTCTCTGCATCTGATAAATCTCTCCCCCTTTATCATCAATGGCAAAGATATCTTTCCATTCAGGGCTTCTCCCCCTAACTGACTCATCTGATCTCCCAACCTAAACTATCCTCTTTATGGTTCTTCCTCCTGTACATATAAGACGTATAAGATAAACATTCAAAAGAATTCATTTTGGAGTAGAAATAACTCTGAGTCTCTGGCGAAGATACTCAAAGGCTTCCCATGGAAGCAGTTTTGTAAAGATGTCTTCCACTTGTTCTTTTGTGCCCACATATTCAACTCAGATGTTATTTTCTGTAACTTGTTCCCGTAGAAAATGATACTTGATTGGAATGTTCTTCGTCATGGAGTGCATCATTGAGTTCTTTGAGATATTGATGGCACTTGTATTATAACATTATATTGGAATGGGCTCATCATACTCAACCTGTATATTTATCATAGTTTGTTTCATCCATAGAAGCTGTGTACAACATGTTGTTGTTGCAATATACTCTGCCTTGGTTGTAGATAAAGATACTTATAAT
>JZKD02S2417515.1:59880-90096 GCA_000966675.3 Picea glauca | reverse complement strand
TGTTTGAAGTGAGGCGCTAGCCTCTTATTTATATCAGACTGGCACGTGTGAAAGGTCACAACTGGTAGGGCCGACCTCTCACTCTGGGTGGGTAAACCCACCTTTAATTAATTCTCAGTCTTCCATTATAACTGTTGGGGCTGACTTCTTATTCTGTCCTTTGTAATTGTCCGATGACCAATCCGCAAATGGGGATTTGGTCCTTATACAATTATCGACATGATTAATCCACAATGGGGATTAATCCAATAACAACAATAATAATAATGACATGATTAATCCACAATGGGGATTTAATCCAATAATAAAATAATAATAAGAATGCTCTTCGTAGTTTACATTATTTCAACACTAACAAAGTTGGCCACTTCTTCATCATCTTCCGAGATGTCACTTGTAACGTCCCCTGACCACCCATTCTGAGGCATGCAACACGAGAGAGCATTCTTATTCTCTCACTGTGGAACATACTGTAACATACCCAGTATCCAACTGAGCTATGCCACGTAAATTTCTCAAACTGCATGCAATTAAAATATATACACACGGAACTCTTGCGGAAACATGTACATAAAACATAAACAGACAAATACACATGAATTCATAATAAAATAACAATAAACATATACATGCATCATATATAGACAATACCCATAAAAATAAACACATTTATAACCGCACATATGATAACCCATAAAAATAAGCACATAAATAACAATGCAGCATGTAAATTTATCATACAATTGGCACTTATCTTGGTAATAATGTCACCAACTACGTGCAGACCTTCCACAAACCTCCTAGACTTAGACCACACTGTTCAACACTCTCAACAGTCAGTCACCCCCGAGCTGGGACTAAACTCCACCCGGGTAAAGGGATTCCTAACCAGGCTAATGGTTCATGGACAATGATACAAACCCCCTACCTCTGCCTCGACAGGGTCCGCTGACCTCCTGGTCAAGGATTGTTCTTCCTCTGATGATGAGTTGAAGTGGCTCCTTTGGTTCCCTGCTGGAACCCTTGAACAAATCCATAGGTCCTTTAGAGACTCAACCCGTGCAAACAAGCACCAAGCATCAGATCCCTTCACGTGACCACAACCCTATGACCATAGGCCTATGCAATAGGCATCTTTCACAAATCATGACCTCGATGTATGAGTTTTCCTTCACCTTCCAACTCCCGAAAGCCGAGTCCCGACAAGGACTGAGCACTGGGATAACTCCCCTTGTATCCTTTCTTCATGTGACCACTGCCTGTGATCACCGGCTAAGCCCAAAATGCACTCATCACATTTCACAACTTCATGATATTCATTGTGAGTCCTTCGACTTCCGAGACCTGAAATAGGGCTTAACGATCCTCTGATCCTCCCTTATGCCTTCTCCATGTGACCCTGTCTAGTGACCTAGGGCCAATCCTCTGGGCGCATCGCATTTCACGATATCAGGAATCCTGAGGTTGGGTTCCCCAGCTCCTTCAATCCCCCATAACTAAAATTCCCCTGTGTCAAATCAACGGCTCCTGATGCTCCAAGATCCAACAGTTCAGATCTTCCTTTCGCTTATCGGGACTTCACGTCTCGTGAAGTTGAGAGACTCCTCGCCTTGGATCTCCCGATCCCTGATATCCTGATATCTGCTCTATGGAAGATCAACGACTGGTACTCCTCTCAATCGACGGTCGAGATCTCCCCTTTTGCGAAGTCGAAACTTCATGATTCGAAACTTTGGGAGGGTTCGCTCCTTCTAACCTCTGACTACCGAAATGCCTAAATTTCCCTCTAGATGATCGATGGTCTAGATCACTCCTGGATCAATGGTTATGATCAAATCACAATTTCACCTGTCGTGAGTTCTTAGAACTCCCTCCGTTGACTTCTCTCCTGTGTGAGTCAGCGAAACATTGAACTCTCACCACATGTCCTCCTAATGGATGGCTATGATCAAACTAGCTCCCAACTCATTGAAAGTTGGCACTTGTCTTCACCTCTGTTTCATCGATGCATGATCCCCTATATGTAAGGATCTCTGACATCTGTCACCCAGGATCCAACGGTCCAGAATGATTTCATGATTTCGGCGATTTCGAGTCCTCTCTCTTCGCCACCCTTATATGCCTAAGTCCCAAAACCCCGATGGTTTTTGGGACTTTAACAGGTCCTCTCTCCTCTTCTTATATAAGGTTTAAACCTTGTGAGCCTCCTCCTGGATCTGACAGCTATTAGTCTGTGCGTTCATATCTGATGGTTCAGATCCAATCTTTCCCCTATGCGCTCTTCTATGTGTCTGGATGTGAATCTCAATGGTCTAGATCTTCTCCTCTACAGTTTATCTGATGACTGCCAATGCTATTCCTCCTGAGCTTCTTTGATTTCTTACTTGGAAGATTTTCTAAGTGTCGAAGGTCTCAGCCTTCAAATTTCTCCTCCTACGAGCTTTGTAAGCTTTGGGTCTCGTCTGCATTCTGGAAGCGATATCTCTCCTGAGATTTTCAACTGCTCAGTCTCTAAGGGACTCGACCCTTCTGCCTCCTCCTTAGAAGATTTATGGTGTTCCTCCTGAGACACTCCTGCGCTTGACCTCCTGAGCTTCTCAAACTTGAACAGTTCGCTTCTGCGCACACTTATTGTGCTTGACTAACCTTGAGATAGTCTTCTATCAACACTTTATCTGAGTGTTGGTCTGATGCACTCCTTGCACAGGTATTCCTCTAGAATATTCAGTAACTCTGAGGTTTCTCCTTGAGTCTGTGACCACCCTGGTGTGCCCTCCTAGCACGTTCTTCTCTGATTCTGCAGAATTCAAATGTGCACTCCCTGCGCTAGCTACAAAACCTCAATTGTTCTGTTGTGCACTCCTTGCACAGCCTAAAGAACCTAGATTGAAATCGACAAACTCACAAACAGATATTAAAATATATCTATCGCTTGTATATACAACATACAAGTGACATTCAAATGTGTAAACACACACTGACAATTCATTAGAAGGAAAAATTGCTTTGTATTAATTTCATAATGTCTATACAAATGTGTTTACAAAAAATGGACTGCTATAGAGTCTCAGTTCTCTCTCTCGAGATTTCTCTACCTAAGATCTCTCCTATTCTAACCCTCCACTCTGAGTCCTATCATTCCTCTCCTATTCAAAATGAGGGCTCTCGTGAGCTTATCCTCTTCACCGCCTCTGTGTTATCACTATCTCAGAATGGCTCCATACCTCTATGGTTACATTCCATAAATGGAAGTCGCAGACCTGACTATGATCTAGACTTATTTGCAGGCAACCATTAAAGGAAACCTCAACCACTACTTGTACAAAGGTGTATCCTAGCATTAAAATCCTTACAACGCAAATCCCCAAATGGGATCTGATTTCATAATTTTGAAAAAATGATAGGGTTGTGCCTCTCTCCTCCATGAATGTGCATTGTATGTGTTGATTGGATGGTGCTTTGTTGAGTTTAAGCGATGCTCCTGCATCATACTCCTCAGTTGGAAAAATCATGAGCTCCTGCTCAGGAGCTCCTCTTCTCCAGTGATAAAATCCACCTGGATCCCAAATTTTGCCTTGGAGCTGTCTTCTTGCTCCTTTCCAACTATGTTGTTGCTGTTGCTTTTTCTTCTTCCCTGCTGCTATGGCAGGTTTCCATCTGCTCAGCTTCTCCTTGCTGACTACTTCTTGCATTGACCTCAACATCAGCCTTCTTATCTTCTTAATCACCTCGTCCAGCTGCTCCAATGGATGGCTCTTTGTATGCATTCCTCTTTGCTGCAATTCCTTCATCTCAATGGGTAGATCAACTTGATCCCCCTTACGATTTTCTCCATTCTTTGTGGCCTTAACTTGCCACCCTGCTGCAAAATTTAGTTCTACAGTCTTATCACTAAGTTGTTGCTCAGTTTCTTCCCCTAACAATTCTGTTGCTTCCATTTCTCCTACTGGCATACTTCCAGCTTCTTCCAGCTGCTCCTAGGGCTAGTATGCTCCTCTACCTTCTTCCAACTTGATTTGTTGGATGTGCAAGATTTTCACTATCACCCTCTTCTCTAGGGATTCCAATTCTTGATACAGATTAGCAAAATTTGTGATGTCTTCTTCCTCTTCTGTTGCAGTCTCCAGTGCTGCAGTCTTCTCCTATTCAACTTCCTGGCTGAAAATTTTGAGCAACTCAGCTGAATTCTCTCCTCCTTTTGCTAGAGTAGACATCAGTGTCTGCTCTGTTTCCTCTTCTTTGACAGTCTCAGCTGGTTGTCTTTCTCCTTCTGTTGCATCTGCAACACATTCTATGGCCTCAACTAGGATTCTTGGTAGGAATACTTCAATTCCCCCAATGATCATATTGTATTTCTGACCCTCCTCTGTCAACATTTCTTATTGATCCAAACTATCCTCTGAGTTCATGAGACTATCACATAGCCTCATATTTTCCCCCTTTCCCACTTGGCATCTTGGGAACTTTCTTTTGCCCACCTGGCAGTCTATGATACCGACTGGTCCAATCTCATTGCCCACCTAGCAATCTGAACTTTCCTCACTACCCCCCTGGCAGTATGCGAGACCTTCTATTGATCTCTTTCCATTGCCCACCTAGCAACTTGAAAGTTCACTTTTTCCCACCTGGTAGTTTATGAGATCCTATGCTAATCTCATATCATTTCCCACTTGGCAATATGAATTTCCACTGTTGTCCTCCTGACAATCTATGAGATCCTCCAATGATATCATTTCATTGCCCACCTGGCAATTTGAAAATTCATCTCTGCGCTCCTGGCAGTTTATGAGATCTGAAACTGATCTCCCTTCCTCATCACTAAGGGCTTCTCCAACTTTGGGGTCACAAATGCAAACCAGCTCTGTGTCACTGAGGTTTTCAGCATACCTCAGCCACCTCCTCAACTCTTATTGTTGTTTCCTGGCCAACAACTTTTGAACAGGCCATTTGGCTTTCCTTCTTAGAGGCCATTCATACACCCAATGTGCTTTTGCCTCCTGTTGCATCTTCAATGCTAGTTGTTCCATTCTCGCCCTTATCTCAATGAGTTCCTCAACAATTTTTTCTTTGGTCTTATGTTGGTGGTTTCCTCTTCAACCACACTCATGGCCTTCAGTAGCCATTTTCTTCCTCCTACTTGCCCTCTTGGAAAGTCTGTTGTTCACTCTACAACTGAGATCATTTTCATCCTTTCCTACAGTCCACCTGATTGTCTATTGACTGTTGCGTGCCTTGCAACAATCACCACAGAGTTTCCATACTTTGTTTCCTTCTTCACCTGCTAAATACAGATGAATCATTGGTTTTCTGATACCACTTGATGGCATGTATCAAAGTATTTTCTTTATCTCATGCATGCTACCTAAAATAATAAACAGGCTCTGATATCACTTGATGCAGACCCCCCACCTCTGCCTCGGCAGGGTCCACTAACCTCCTGATCAAGGATCGTTCTTCCTCTGATTATGAGTTGAAGCGGCTCCTTTGGTTCCCTGTTGGAACCCTTGAACAAATCCACAGGTCCTTTAGAGACTCAACCCGCGCAAACAAGCACCAGGTGTGAGCTCCCTTCACATGACCAAAACCCTATGACCATAGGCCTACGCAATAGGCGTCTTTCGCAAATCATGACCTCAATGTATGAGTTTCCCTTCACCTTCCAACTCCCAAAAGCCAAGTCTCGACAAGGAATGAGCACTGGGTTAACTACCCTCATATCCTTTCTCCACGTGACCACCGCCTGTGATCACTAGTTAGGCCTAGAAGGCACTCATCGCATTTTGTGACTTCATGATATTCGTTGTGAGTCCTTCTGACTCCTTCGAGTTCTGAGACCCAAAATAGGGCTTAACGGTCCTCTGCTCCTCCCTTATGCCTTGTCCATGTGACCCTGTCCGGTGAACTAGGGCCAATCCTCTGGGCACGTCACGTTTCACGATATCAGGGATCTTGAGGTTGAGTTCCTCGACTCCTTCAATCCTCGATACCCAAAATTCCCCCACATCAAATCGACGGCTCTTGAGGCTCCAAGATCCGATGGTTCAGATATTCCTTTCGCTTATCGAGACTTTGAGTCTCGCGAAGTCGAGAGACTCCTCACCTTGGATATCTTGACCCCTGATATCCCTATATATTCTCTGTGGTAGATCAACGAACGGTACTCCTCCTCTCGATCAACAATCAAGATATCCCCTTTTACAAAGTCAGAACTTCGCGATTTAGAACTTTGGGAGGGTTTGCTCCTTTGAACCTCCGACTACCGAAATGCCAAAATTTCCCTCTGGACGATCAACGGTCCAGATCACTCCTGGATCAATGGTTATGATCAAATCGTAATTTCACCTATCACGAGTTCTTAGAACTCCCTCCATTGACTTCTCTTCTGTGCGAGTCAGTGAAATGCTGAACTCTCACCACGTGTCCTTCTGATGGACGGCTAGGATCAAACCAGCTCCCAACTCATCGGAAGTTAGCACTTGTCTTTAGCTCTGTTTCCTTGATATGTGAGGATATCTGACATTTGTCACCTCGGATCCAACAGTCCAGAATGATTTCACAATTTCGATGATTTCGAGTCCTCTCTCTTCGCCACCCTTATATGCCTAAGTTCCGAAACCCCGATGTTTTTCGAATCTTTGCCACCTGTCCTCCATAATGGATGGTCTCGATGTTTTCGAGACTTTGATGGGTCCTCCATCCTCTACTTATACGAGGTTTAAACCTCATGAGCCTCCACCCGGATCCGACGGTCATCAGTTCATGCGCTCAGATCTGAGGGTTCAGATCCAATATTCCCCCTGTGTGCTCTTCTGTGTGTCTGGATGTGAAGCTCAATGGTCTAGATCTTCTCCTCTACATCTTATCCGATGGTTTTCAATGCTATTCCTCTCGAGCTTCTGTGATTTCTGACTTAAAAGATTTTCTAAGTGTCGAAGGTCTTGGCCTTCGAATTTCTCCTCCTACGAGCCCTGAAAGCTTTGGGTCTCATCTGCGTTCTGGAAGCACTATCTCTCCTAATATTTTTGACTGCTCAGTCTCTCAGGGACTCTGCCCTTCTTCCTCCTCCTTAGAATATTTATGGTGTTCCTTCTGGGACACTTCTACGCTCGACCTCCTGAGCTTCTCAAACTTGAACAGTTCACTTCTGCACACACTTCTTGTGCTTGACTAACCTTCAGATAGTCATCTATCAACACTTTATCTGAGTGTGTCCTGATGCACTCCTTGCATAGGTCTTCCTCCAGAATATTCAGTAACTCTGAGGTTTCTCCTTAAGTCTGTGACTACCCTAGTGTGCCCTCCTGGCACGTTCTTCTTGGATTTCGCAGAATTCAGATGCACACTCCTTGCGCTGGCTACAGAACCTCAATTGTTCTATTGTGCACTCCTTGCACAGCCTAAATAACCCAGACTGAAATCAGTAAACTCACAAATAGATAGTAAAATCTATCTATCACGTGTATCTACAGCATACAAGTAACATTCAAATGTGTAAACACACACAGACAATTCATGGGCAGGAAAAACTGCTTTGTATTAATTTCAGAACATCTATACAAATGTGTTTACAAAAACTGGACTGCTACAGAGTCTCGGTTCTCTCTCTCGAGATCTCTCTACCTAGGATCTCTCCTATTCTAACCCTCCACTCTGAGTCCTATTATTCCTCTCCTATTAAAAATGAGGGCTCTCATGAGCTTATCCTCTTCACCACCTCTATGATATCGCTATCTTAGATTGGCTCCATACCTCTATGGTTACATTCCATAAATGGAAGTCGCAGACCTAGCTATGATCTGGACTTAGCTGTAGGCAACCATTAAAGGAAACCTCAACCACTACTTGTACAAAGGTGTGGCCTCGCATTAAAATACTTACAATGGAAATCCCCAAATGGGATCTGATTTCATAATTTTGAAAAAATGAGAGGGCTGCGCCTCTCTTCTCCATGAATGCACACTGGATGTGTTGGCTGGATAGTGCTTTGCTGAGTTGGATCGATGCTCCTGCATCAGAAAACAGGAAAGACTCCATCACAGGTGCCTATTCAAACTAACAACCTACAATCCCTCATTCCCCACATGCCTGCCCCACCCCAGGAAGTGTGCCCCTTCTCTTCTCAACAGTCCTTCAGCTACCCCACTTCCTTCCTGGGCTTCAGCAAAAGGCCAGACAGGAAGTCTCAGAGCACTATAGTTGCAGTTTAGAACCTTCAGGAAATCAATTCCTAGCAATTATCTGACCTAAAGAATTGCTCACGGGCCTGAAAACTTGCCTCTTCAATATCCCACGGGCCTGACAACCCACCTCTTCATTCCAACTCCCAAGCTAACCAACTACTCAAAAAATATATAGCTATGGATACAGGTTTAGGTATAGTGACATGAATGTATGAAGGATAACTGGTTGCGTGAGTGAAATGGTCATGGAATCATAGCTGAATGATGAGAGGAATGATGGAAAGAATTATGGGAGAGTGATGGTAAATGAACTAAGTCCCAACAATATGTATGCATGTCCCCAACTTGACACTTGTCATGTTGGGAACTACTTTGGCCCACTTGTCCCCAACTTTGGAACTTAGGATAAAATAATTATCCATACTTTATACTTTAAGAAATATTAATATAATATTCCTTTTTGGCTTAAGCTCTCTAGCTTATCCCTTTCCTTAAATTTTAGGCCCCTCCCTTTCCCTAACTAGTGGTGTTTAGTCCCCCATCTCTTTTATCATGGTCGGTTTGTGCACAATGATGTATTTTATATTAATGATGAGACATGTACAAAATAGCCACACTGGCCTTCAACATCTAGGCTCTCTGGCCTAATCAAAACATAAGCATCCTAGATTATAATAACTGGCTCACCAGCCTATAAAACATAGCATATGCACAAAGTCTTGTTGGCCTCAATATTGTGCGCACTTAAGATGTTGTGCATGGTATCCTGGAATGTGCACACTACATCATTTTACTGCGCAGTACCTGCACCCACTATGCCATGAAGGTGCATACATAAATGATATCAAACAACTCACCAGCGTATATTTGCATTTACATTTACAATTGGGTTCATCCTAGGGATATTACAATCCCCTCCCCTTATTTATGCACTATCCTCAGTGCATCATGTGCCCATATACAACAAAATTTTCAAAAATCCTCAAAAAGATGCAGGTATTATGCCCGCATTGCATCCTCATGCTCCCAAGTAGTGTCTTGAGGACTGTACAAGGTCCATTGGACCTTTACAAGACCTATGGATTGATTCTGGAGCTATTTGATTTTTCGGTTCATAATGCATACCAGATGCACTTGAAAAGTGCTCTCTTGTTCCACCTAAATCATATTCCAATGAATAACATGATTAACATCATATATATATTTCTTTAGCAATGATACATGGAATACATTATGAACAGACATAGATGCAGGCAATGCAATCATTTAAGAAACTGGACCAATCCTCTCTAGGATTTCAAATGCCCCACAATAGCGAGCTACCAACTATGAAGAATTTCCCAACTTCGGGAAACTTTTGTTGGCTTTCACTTTCAAAAATACATGGTCACCCACTTTAAATTCCCTATGAGTTCTGCCTTTATCAGCATAAATTTTATGCCTGTCTTGGGCATCCTTTAAATTTTGTTTTATTTTTATCATTTGCTCCTCCATTTCCTTGAGAAAATATGGCCCAACCACTACTTTTTCTGCTGGGTTATCCCAACTTACTGGTGTGTCGCACTTTCTACCATAAAGTGCCTCAAATGGACTCATCTTCAGAGATGCTTGGTACTTATTGTTATAAACAAACTCTACCAAGTGTAGGTAGTCTTCCCATTTTGATGGTTTATCCATCACATACATCATCAACATATCCTCAATCACTTGATTCACCCTCTCTATTTGTCCATCTAATTATGGATGATAAGTTGTACTAAAATTCAAATTTGTTCCAAATCCATTAAATAATCCATTCCAAAATTTTGAGGTAAATTTTGGATCTCTGTCAGACACAATTGTCTTGGGTATGCCATGTAATCTAGCAATTTCTCTCATATAAACATCAACAATGTTCGCTTCCTTGTGAGTGAGCTTAACTAGAATAAAATGGGTAGCTTTAGTAAGCTTATCCACCACTACCATGATAGAATAATGTTGCTTGTTTGTTCTGGGAAGTTTAGTGATGAAATCCATAGTTACAACTTCCCATTTCCACTCAGGAATGGGTAATGGCTATAGAAAACCAGTCGGGTGTCTATGCTCAGCCTTTAGCTTTTGACATTCCAAACATCTAGCAATAAAATCAACAACCTCGTTCTTCATGCCTAGCCAATAATATTGGTTTTTGATAGCTGCAATAGTTTTCTGATATCTTGAGTGCCCAGCATAAGGTACATTATGCATTTCTCTCAATATCATATTTTTCAATTCATTATACTTTGGTACATAAATTCTTCCCATGTATAGGAGAATTTCATCATTATCTAGATTGTCTTCTTCAATTTTCTGCTGCAAATTACCTTGTTGTAATTTTGCCACTAATTCCTTGTATTGCAAATCTGATTTGGCAGCCTCTATAATTCTATCTTTCAAATCTAATTGGTACATGCTAATGGTTGTAGCATGCAATTCATGCACTCTTCCGCTGAGTGCATCAACCACTTTGTTCTCTTTCCCCTTGATATGCTTTATATCAAAGTCATATTCACTGAGAAATTCCAATCATCTACTTTGCCTAGCATTTAGAGTTGGCTGATCAAATAAATATTTCAGACCATTGTGGTCTGTCCTCAGCTCAAGCCTTTTCCCCATGAGGTAGTGTCTCCATTTCCTCAAGGAATGCACTATGGCTACCAACTCCAAATCATGAGTGGCATAGTTTCTTTCATGCTCCTTCAACTTCCTTGATTCATAACATATAACAAATCCATTTTGACTAATGACTCCACCAATTCCTTCTTTACATGCATATGTGCATACAATGAAGTATTCATTTGGGTATGTAATCCTTAGTATTGGAGCACTTGTTAATAATTGTTTCAAGTGTTGGAAACTCCTTTCACAATCCAATGTCCACTGAAACTTCACACATTTTCTTTGCAAGGAAGTGATTGGGTGTGCAATATTTGAAAATCATTCAATAAATATCATATAGTAGCATGAAAGACCCATGAATGATCTCACCTCTATCACATTCTTTGGCACTTCCCATTCTCTAATGGCTTCTATCTTCTCAAGATCCACTGCAATCCCCTCCTTTGAAATGATATGTCCCAAATAGTGAATTTGCTTCTGACAAAATGAGCACTTGCTTAATTTGGCATACAATTGATGCTCCCTTAATACTTGCAACACCATCCTCAAATGATGTTCATGCTCTTCCTCTGACTTGGAATATATAATAATGTCATCCAAAAATACAATGACAAACTTGTCTAAATATTCTCGGAAAACACCATTCATTAAGCACATGAAAACAACTGGTGAATTTGACAACCCAAATGGCACCATTGTGAACTCATAATGACCATACCTTGTCCTGAAGGTGGTATTGTTGATATCATCATCTTTAATCCTTACCTAATGGTATCTTGACCTGAGATCTATCTTTGAAAATATCTTTGCATCCTTCAATTGATCAAAAAGATCATCAATCCTTGGCAAATGATATTTATTCTTTACAGTCACTTTATTCAACTATATGAAATCAATGCACAATCTTAATGTTCCATCTTTCTTCTTCACAAACAAGACTGGGACACCCCAAGGTGACACACTTGGGAATATATACCCCTTCTTCAGAAGTTCTTCAAGCTGCATTTGCAACTCCTTCAGCTCTAGTGTACTCATTATGTAAGGAGTCTTTGACACTGGAGCTGCTCCAAGCATTAAATTTATAGAGAAATCAATATCTCTCTTTGGGTTTAGTCTTGGTACCTCCTTGAACACATCCTCAAAATCTTCCAGGACTGCATGATATTCCAAATTTGGCACCTTATCTTTAGTTGTCCCTTCCATATGTGCTGCAAATATTTGACACCCTTTTCTGTAACATTTCTTCAGCTGCAATGCTAAAATTTCTCTGATGGTTACTTCTCTGGGAATCCCTTGCACTTTCCTTAAGTTTTCTTCCTCATACAAACAAGTAGATGCCTTGTTATAAAAATCTAAGAGAGCATGATGTTGGTCCAACCAATCCATCCCAATTAGACAGTCATAGGAGCCTAAAGGAAAGATGTTCAAATCTGTCTTGGTGTTCAGTCCATTCATGTCCATAAGGCATGACTTAACCATATCATCAACTTTTCTTTTGGCTTCGGTAGCTAGCTGCACCAACCAAGATTTTCCATGCTTGCTTCTTGGCAAATGTAAACTTTCCACCATCTTAGGATCTATATAACTATGACTAGCTCATGAATCAATTAATATAGCAACGGTTTGGTTGTTGATCATACCTTCCACTTCAATCATATGTGACTGATACTTTGTTGGCTTGTTGTCCAGGGCTACATAGATCCTGGGCACATTTCTGCCCATGTCCTCCACTATTTCAGCTTGCTGTACATTGTGCACAGTTCTCCCTTTTTCACCCCTGTGAGGACAATCTCTGAACATGTGATCTCCTTTACAACCCCAACATTGAATACATGGCTTTCTTGGCCTTTGACCCCCTTCCTCAATCGTTTTGGGTTCTCTAGGAGTGTGTTGTCCCTATGGATTATTTCTAAAGAATGGAGGCATAGATCCCTTCTTCCTTTGATCCATCTTGAACTTATTTTTGTCTTGTCAATATTTTTGGAAAGTTGGCCTTGATTTCTACTGATCATAAAGGAATTTAGCTCGCCTTATGGTCTCCTCCAATGTCTTGGGATCATCATACTGTATTTTCTCACTGATAAATGAGGGAAATCCACTCAAATACCTCTGAATCTTCACTATCTCATCCTTTATGAAATAGACATACTTCAGGAGTTCTAAAAAACTTCTTTCATATTCATCAATGGTCATACTCCCAAGCTTGAGTTCAAAGAACTCTTTCATTTTCTTGTCATAGTATCTCTTAGTCAAGTATTTCTTCTCAAAATACTTCTTGAATTCCCTCCAATTAACACTTTTCTATTTAATGTGTTGCACCTGCACAAGTTGATCCCACCACATGGATGCCTTTCCCTTGATTTGGTAGATGGCAATTCAACCTTCTGCATGAGAATAATAATTATGCAATTGAAAATACTTTCTCATGCCCAACAACCATGTCTCTAGATATTCATCCTTTTTGTGCTCACCATCAAATGTAGGAGGTTTGATTTTGTTCATTTCTCCTCATAGCTCATCCACCCCAGAACTCTTATGCTTCCTGACAGGGAATGGACTTGAGTTGTCGTGTTCCCTCTTATTGGAATGCCTTGGGGAGTGATGGTGATGCCTGCTAGCACTTCTTGCTTTTCTTTTCTCATCATGAGACTTGTGACTTCCGGATTTGCTTGAGCCACTCTCCTTATCCAATTTCTTTTCTATTATGTTCAAGCTCTCCAATAACTTCATGTTGAAGTCATCTTGCTTCTCCTTGGCTCTCATAAGTCTTTCATTATCATCTTTATGGCTTTGGACATCCTTCTGCAAATTTTTAATGGTTTCTATCATATTCATGTTTTCATCCCTTCCTTCTCCGTGTCCATTGGAGTTTGTTCCTTCAATGCCCAAATGGACATCCATCCCTCTGATTTCATCTTCCTGGCTGTAAGTCCCCTGTGCCTCTTCCATTTCTCTAGAATCTATGTTGATCCTGATCTGATCTAGTTGTTTTTAGCTCTACAAAATGTGCAGCCAACAAAACTTTGTCAGGCCAACTGTTTCAACAATTTCCTGAAAAAATATGAACTATTATGGTTCAATAAAATATCAGAATTATTTTGTTTGATTTCCTGGAAATTGGATGCTTAGATCAATTTTCTGGGTGGATAATTAGATTCCACTATCCACGGCCTTTCCAAGACCTACTCCCATGCTCAATTCGGAGTCTTGAGCAGAAAGTTATGGGTATTTAAAAATTGTCCATTAATTTTTCTGTCCATTTTTCAACTTGGCGCAAATCTGTGCTTTAATTATACATTTTTACACCTACTCCATTGGATATTTCATATGATCTCAATTGGGTTTCCTCATATACATATTATGGACATTCTTTCCAAGTTTCATATAATTCTGGGTTCTGGGCTGCTAGTTACAGCCTACTGAAGTTCTAGGCCAATTTGTGTTTTTTGGTCTGGAATACTACAGGTGCCTTATTTTCCATATTAAACATTTTTAACATGACCAGAAATTTAATTGAGTTATGGGACTACCTTATATGTCTCAATAGATTTCCATTGGCTGCTCCTACGCCTCAATCTGATTCCAGAGCAGAAAGTTATGACTCTTTGAAGCTAACTAGGTCTTAAAACTTACCCTCCACTGTTTGTGATGTAACTTTTTCATAAAAGCTTTGTTTGACAAACAATTTACACCATGAGAAATATCTATCTGAGCTCTTTAATTTGATCTAAAATATACTTTTGTATAGTATTTTTTGAGTTTCTAAAAACACTCTTAAGGCCCTCAAAAACTCGCTGCAAAAATATGACGTTCAAATGATATAAAACGTCGCAGAAAATCACTAGTTTTCTGTTGTTATTCATCCTCCAAATGACTCCGCACACAAAAATTTCAACGTGTAACCCATATTTACCATGCGCAACAACAACACAAGGTAATTCGTGCCTCTCACACTTTAAACCACTCTGTATCACTTCTCTGTTGCGCCAGTAACTTGTGCACACTACTTTTATGTCGTGCGCCAATATCCACCGCACATAATTTTTGTATCGCGCACTGATATTTCGCACGCATTACATTCAACGCATTGCATCCTTCCAAAGTTCAATACACCCCCATCACGCACAAATACTCTACGCGCACCATTGACTAAACTGTTGTGCGACAACATATAACCATATTGCGCGTGCACCTACCAAACTCCTCTGTGCTCTGCCAATACTACATACACCCCACACGCCCTTATTATGTGTGTGTATACTACACACACCTTCTTCTGCGTGTGCACACCGCGCAATGATAAATTTAGTGCGTGCACCCGTACACCAATATTTTTTCATGTGACGCCAAAATTTAGCGTGCGTACCAACATACCAACCTTTTTCCACACAGTGCCAAAATTTAGCGTGTGCACCACCATGCCAATATCTTTCCATGCAGTGACAATTTTTTCCTTTCACAAGCTTTTCAATATGCATCCTGCATTTTTAGTGTGCCCCCCTGCACGCATTCATTTTTATGCACATTTATTTCCTCGTGAATTCCGCTGCAGAAATTGGGGCTTTTGGCTTGACTTTTTCCCAATTACCATAGACAATCTGCAACTATGAAATTTATTCAATTTCAGCCTGATAACACCCATTCAACCTTCGCAACAACCAATCACTATGGTTTGACATTTCTGGGATGAATTTACCCCAAAATAAATTTACGAATTGAGAATTTTATTTACTAATCTCGCTCCATCCATCACGGCTTCACTGTAACTTCAAATTCGACCAATTCCAGGTCTGAATTTGCTAAAACAGATATTAAATTGAGAATATCTCACCACATGGCCAAATTTCTCAATTTTCACATGAATTTACCAACCAAATTTGGGGCTTTTCCCAATTCCACGTCGTTGCTTCTAAAATTTACCATTGACGCTCTGTGTCTTGAAATTTGGCCACTTCGAAATAAATCCTCTGTGACATTTCATTTCAACTCAACTTGCTCGGCCCATCCAGGCTTAGTGTTGAAAACGGAATCTCTAATACCATGTTGTAACGTCCCTCGACCACCCATGCCAAGGCACGCTACACGAGAGAACGTTCTCATTCTCTCATCGCAGAACATACTGTAACACACCCAGTATCCAACTGAGCTATGCCACATAAATTTCTCAAACTGCATGAAATTAAAATATACACACACAGAACTCTTGTGAAAACATATACATAAAACATAAATAGACAAATACATTCTGTCATTGCATGGATTCATACTGAAATAACAATAAACATATACATGCAACATATACAGACAATACCCATAAAAAAAAAACACAGTTATAACCGCACATATGATAACCCATAAAAATAAGCATGTAAATAACAATGTAGCATGTAAATTTATCACACAATTGGCACTTATATTGGTAATAATGTCACCAACTACATGCAAACCTTCCACGAACCTCCCATCCTTAGACCACACTGTTCATCACTCTCAACAGTGAGTCACCCTCAAGCTGGGACTCCACTCGGGTAAAGGGATTCCTAACCGGGCTAATGGCTCATGGACAATAGGAAAGACTCCGTTATAGGTGCCTATTCAAACTAACAGCCTACAGTCCCACATTCCCCACATGTGTGTCCCATGCCAGGAAGTGTACTCCTTCTCTGCTCAACAGTCCTTCGGCTGCCCCACTTCCTTTCTGGGCTTCAGCAACAGGTCAGATGGGAAGTCTCAGAGCACTATAGCTGCAGTTTAACACCCTCAAGAAATCAATTCCCATTAATTCTCTCACCCAGAGAATTGCTCACGGGCCTGACAACCCGCCTCTTCAATATCCCACGGGCATGACAAATCGCCTCTTTAGTCCAGCTCCCAAGCTAACCAGCTACTCAAAACAGATATGGCTATGGATACAGGTTCAGGTACAATGACATGAATGTATGAAGGATAACTGACTACGTGAGTGAAATGGTCATGGAATCATGGTTGAATGATGAGAGGAATGATGGAAAGAATGATGGGAGAGTGATGGTAAATGAACTAAGTCCCAACAATATGTATGCATGTCCCCAACTTGACACTTTCATGTTGGGAGCTACTTTGGCCCACTTGTCCCCAAATTTGGAACTTAGGATAAAATAATTATCCATACTTTATACTTTAAGAAATATTAATATAATATTATTTTTTGGCTTAATCTCTCTGGCTTAGCCCTTTCCTTAACTTTTAGGCCTCTCCCTTTCTCTAACTAGTGGAGTTTAGTCCCCCATCTCTTTTATCATGGTCGGTCTGCACACATTGATGTATTTTATATTAATGATGAGACATGTACAAAATAGGTGCACTGGCCTTCAACATCTAGTCTCTCCGGCCTAATCAAAACATAAGCATCCTAGTTTATAATAACTGACTCAGCAGCCTATAAAACATAGCATATGAACAAAGGCTCATTGGCCTCAATATCGCACACACTTAAGATGCTACGCACGGTATCCTGGAATGTGCACAGTACATGATTTTACTGTGTAGTACCTGCGCGCACTATGCCATGAAGGTGCATACAGAAATGATATCAAACAACTCACCAGCTTAAGTACATTTGCATTTACATTTACAATTGGGTTCGTCCTAGAGATATTACACCATTGTTGTTGCTATGTTCTTTTTCTTTTTTCTTTCCCTTTTTCTTTGACCTTTTGGATGCTTTGAAGGATGCTTCTTTTATATCTGGATTTTCCTATTCAGTTATCATTTCATATGATGCGAAAATTCCATGTATTTATTCCATGCTTATTGAGTTTAGATCTGCTCTTTCTTCTAGTGTTAGCTTAGGGTCAAATCTCATAGGATGAGATCTTAGTACCTTTTGAACAATTACATATTCTTTGATTTCTTCTCCCAATCCCAAGATTGCATTTACTGTTTCATCGACTCGTAAAAAGTAAGATGCAATGTTCTCATCTTCCTTCATCTTTAGTTGTTCGAATTGACCTCTGTAAGTTTGAAGCTCTGCTCCTTTGACTTTTGAATCTTCTTCATAAATATTTCAAAGTTTTTCCCAAATCTCTTTAGCGAATTTACAATGTGAAACTTTGGTGAATATCGATTCTCCAAGACCATTCAAAAGTGCATTTATGGCTTTGGAATTATTCTGACCGAGTTTCATAGCTTTGTCATTTGTCGATGGAACTGTTGGTGTTGTGTATCCATCTATAATTGATTGTCAAATTTCAAATCCTTGTGTCTGTATATATGTCTTCATTCTTATGCTCCAAAAGGCATACTTATGTCCATCAAACTGTGGCATTCAATTTTTATACATGTCGTTGCTCTCCATGATCTACCTCTCAGTGGTTAAACTGATTTCTGAAGGAACCTGCTCTGATACCAATTGTTGGATCACTGAGAGGGGGGGTGAATCAATAATAGAGAAATCTAATCATTTTTAACCATATAATGCAAGTGTTATATCAATGTAGAATTATCATCCAATATTTGCAGAGTAAATAAACAATGAACAATCATACACATACACAGTACACCAATGTTTTTACGCGGAAATGCAAAGCGGGAGAAAACCACAGAATTTTGTTTCTTATATGTCTTGAAGAATTACATTCATTGGAAGCACCAACTTCCTTGTTTTCCAGCTGCAACAAGAAGGGGGCTCCAACCCCCTAGTTTCTCAGGCTACAACCTAAGGGAAGCTCCAACTCCCCAATTCTCTGGCTACAACTAGAAGGAGGATACAACCCCCTATGTTCTCCAGCTACAACTGGAAGGTGGCTACAACCACCTGTCATTGCCCCATCCAACCGTCATAACGTATAAGTAGAATGATGGAACCATTGTCACACTATCACTATGAGATATACTGCTGTAAACCTGTACCAATAACCCTGCACCAAACAACCTGTACCAATAACCTAAACCATGTATCAACCATGCATCAACTTGTACATCAACCTGTAATCAACTTGTACCATAATCAAGTGCATCAACCATGCACCAACGTGTACCAAACAACCTATAATCAACTTGTACCATAAACAAGTTCATCAACCATGCACCAACCTGTACCTCAACCTGCAAACCTTCTTGAACTTTAACAACAAGAGACTAGCATTTTCATCAAACTTTACTTTAGTCTCACTTGACTAGTTTTGGATTAGTCAACAACCCTAACTTGAAATAATCACAACTATGTTCCTGTAATGAATAAAGATATGAAAATAGTACACAATATTTTTAAATGTGTTTAATGCAATTCCTCTAGGTGTCACTACTTGGCACCTCTCATAAAGCCAGTTATAATAAAATGGCATACCTTGTTGAATTCTGGCTTATTCTGGAGAGCGAACTTGTAGAGCGTGCCCCGCACGGAATATTTGTTGTATGGATCTGAAAATTTTACACAGAATACTATAGAATTTACTCTAACCAACATATTTGGTCTTACTGAATTTGGATATGTTATGAAGAATTTGTGACGTTTTTACCCGAAACACCTGTTTTAGACTAGTTTTAAGACTAGCCACAAACCCTATTTTACACAGAGTGTAACTCCAAAAATACAATGAACCATAAGCTTAAATTCGTACCACAACTACTTGGCTATGTTTCCTCAATGACCTCCCAATTTCATGGTCTGAAACATTGTAGAAACAAATTTATTACGAAAATGGTGAGATGACCTGTAAATAACATACCTTAGAAAGCATCATCAAAAGAATTTATCGTCCCTTGAATTTTGGCCTTCTTTACTTCACCTTCCCTCTGAAATTTGGCTTACATATCCTTTGGTTACCTCAGTCATCTATAGATATTCAATATGCTCAAGTGTGATTAAAATGAGAGAGCCTTGCCTCTTATTTATACTCTCCAAGTAACTTCCTTAGAAGCATCTTCTAGGCCACTTTATCCAAATAACCACTTTGTCCACATAGTCACCTATGTCCAACTTTTCCCAATTTTCCACTTTTCCATGTATCCAATATCCACTTGACCACTTAACCCATTTTCCTCATTTTAGGGTTAACCTTCTTATAACCACTTTCCATAATTAGAAAGTTCTCTATTTACTTTATTATTTAAATAATCCTCCTTGACTTTGTCACTTCACTTTATTATTTAAATAATCCTCTTTGATTTTGTCACTTCACTTTATTATTTAAATAATCCTCTTCGACTTTGTCACTTCACTTTATTATTTAAATAATTTATTCTTTGCAAGAACTTTGACTTATTTGACCTTTTGGGGTTTCAAGCCAATCATATGAGGGTCCTTCAACTTCGTAAGGCCATAACTCTCAAACCATGAGGAGTTATGTGACGTTCAACATACCACCAGAAATGGGATGACATGTACTATCCATATAGAATAGTCTTACTTGCAAATATATCAAAACTCATACCATTATACATCAAACAAACTTGGGTCCATTACCCAAACCTTTGTGCTACCGGAATTCGCTACTAGACTTTCTTCAAGAGTAGACATCAATGACAACCAACCCAATTAATCAAGTGTCTCCTAGTTCCATTTTATTATATATGTTGCAATTTATTAAGTCATGGCATGTAAATTAGGTTGGTTTTTTAATTATAATAGAAAACTACAAATTTCTTTAATTTAGATTCTTGAGAGAAAAAGGCTCACTAAATTGAGAGAAAAATTAAAGAAATGTTTCTAATCTTTAGCTCCTCTCTATTTGCTCAATGAAAGTAAAAACAAGAGTACAACTTGTGCTATATTTGGGTGGCGGCCCTTTAAAAAAAAATTAGAAGAGAAACGTGAGCGTCTGTTCCTACCACTAAACCTATGTGGCATGGTGAGTGGAGGTTCGGGCACTTCCAAACATATAAGGTTAGGAACCCACTCCTGATAGAGTTAGGAAACAATTCTTGCTAACTTGCCAGTGCACGGTCTTGGTGACCTCCTTATCACCCTGCACTCACCCATATATATGTGTATATTTAATAATAACTTATTTTTAAATCTATTTATTCAATGCGAAGATTCATTTGTTTCCATCTTCCAACATTTTTATAATGCTCCTATTTTCCCACATTTAAACTAATTTATTTAATTATAAAATATCCTTCCAAAAACAACTTCCATAATATTTTATTTTCCTTTTCACCAACCCCCTAATCAAATGGCATCCAAGTTACTTTTAAGTCAAATATAGAGCACCGTCACGCTCACAGCTTCGACTATTAAAAAAAAACATCATACCACTGAATGTTTACAACAGAAGTCGGCCGAAGTTTCTAGGATGACTTTATAAGGTAGATTAATATTTTGGTGCAGTCCAGAGAAACCAAATAAGGATGTGCAATTTGGCAATGGACTGGTTCCCTATTACGATACACGGTTCATACCATATGGCAATTATCTAAATCCACCTTTCTGTGTATAACATAGACCAAGTTGGAAATGGCCTAGATTCATCTGTGCAGAGCATTAACACGACTTACAATGCATAGCATATACCCAACTCGAAATTGGTGAATGGAAATGATGCAACTTCCATTCACGTTCACCTAAACGTGTTGGGATTAGCAGCCACAACCAAATCAACCTAAAATGTATTGAAATTATGATTATACTATAATAGTGTTATATTGTAGCTCCACTTGTTGTTTCCTTATCTTGTTTTGTTGGACTGTAAGCTGCACACAATGTGGTCAACTGATGACCAGGATAGCACTCACTGCCTGTTCCACCCATAATAGTTGATTTATGAATCTGCAGATGTATGTGAAAGCTATTGATGTTGGAGCTTCAACAACAGCTATGTGAAAGCTATTGATGGGTGAGTATATATCTACCACTATTTGAGTTGATCATGTCTGTATAATTCATTCATAGAAGTGGTTAGGAGGCCAAGCTCTACACCTATTTAATTAATTACACTTCGTTTTTTTTTTTTTTTTTGGTTGATTTCAGCTAAAAATAGATGGAGTGAATAAGAGGCTTCTGTAAATTATAGATATACAGTCTGAGTAAGCTTAATGGTTAAAAAAAAGTGTTTCTTTTTAAACTATTTCTTCTGAACTTAAATCTTATCTTAGACAACCATTTATTGTTATTGTTGCTCACGCTTTAACTTTTTCTTAGCTTTTTGTTGGTGAACTCCAGGCGCATCTTTAGTGCTTATTGTATTAAATTTTTCCAAGGCTCATCCTTAGCTATCACTAATTGTTTTTTTTATTTTTGGATTGGGTAATGTAGATTGCAAGGCAGTATGCAGACAAAGATGCACAGAATCATCCCACCAGAATGTATGTTTAAGAGCTTGTGGCGCATGCTGTGCCAAATGCAAGTGTGTTCCTCCTGGTACATACGGAAACCAGGATCTTTGCCCCTGCTATGCCAGCTTGAAGACACATGGAAACAAGCCTAAGTGCCCTTGAATATGATATATCCAGTACATATTAGATATATGTATTGTCATTAATAGTTTTTTATCTCTCAAAATTTGAGACTTATATAATTATTAGATTTTACTATAGGCATGTCTATAAAAAGATAAATAGCATGTTGTTGTGATGGTTGCTAATAAAATTTATAATCAGTGTGTACACAGTTGTATGTTATTTTATTTAATGAATAAGTGTTTAACAATGCAAAAGAATCTCATACATCAATTTGATGTCTAGCTATTGTAAAAGTACTCTAATAGCCTAGTGATTTGACTGGTAAAGTCTACGGTATACATACCTTACCCCCTTTTGGATTTGAACTTGTGACTTCTTAGGAGGAAATACATGTTCTTAACCATTAGATCAACGATGAGATAATGAAATAAGATTAATTGAGCTTTCCATCTAACTACATACATGCCATATGTAAAAATATTTTGAAATCAAGAGAGAGACTCTTACAGCGCATGTGTCCTTATGGGTGGCTTCACTTTGTAATTTCAGTGAAGGAGCCAATCACTAATGTTGTTCATACCATTAAAAAAAAATTGTGTCGATCAGTGGTTGGAAAATTCTCTTAACAGAAAGACCAAAAATACAATATCCATTTCAATAAAATTGAACTTAATATTATAAAATACTAATTTGGCTTAAGGTAAATGCTTTTTTAATTATGAAAAAGTTACCACTAAACCTATACTTTAATTAATATTATAAAATACTAATTTCGGTTACGGTAAGTTCCTTTTTAATTATGGAAAAGTTACCCATAAACCCATACTTCAAAACCTTCCCACTCTTAAGTGGAATATTATTTTTTAATATTTGTAGAACTATGAATTTAACTATACATTATCTCAAAGTGGAAAACATAAACCCATACTTCAAAATCTTCCCACTCTGAAGTGGAATATTGTTTCTTAATATTTGTAGAACTATGAATTTAATATACATTATCTCAAAGTGGAAAACATGGAAGTGGGGTCAAAAGTGAGATATTAATTTTTTAATATTTGTGGAATATGTCTAACTGTACGTTATGGTGGTTTTGTTTTCCAGTCTTTCCACATTACTAAATTTATATTTTTGGTTTTTCATTTTTTAAAATCGCAAAAAATGTTTTTCACCTTATAGGCTCCCATCAACTAACTTTTATTGTTATTACTCGTTTTCAAACYTTCCTGGTAGGGACTACGTTKYCATGCATCACTTGTTTTCTCTAGTCCCTTCTCTTTTGTTCTTTTACTTTCGTTTTTCTTCTACTCAAAAGTTCTTCTTTGTSGAAGTTCTACCCAACARAKTGTTGAAACCASATCCTTCTTCTTCTTCCTTCTTTTCCACTCTTCTTATTTCCTTCTTTGTGAGTAGTTCTTCTTCAATGAGARAAAACTACTTCCTCCCTTCCTCCTCTTTCTATATCCTTCACGTTATTCTTCTCCAAGACCTTCTTTCATGYTGACCTTCTCWTTCMTTCTTTGTTTCTTATCTTCGACCTTCTCTCGTGAGAGTGATGGTCCCTACTTTTAAAGAGAAGACACTCCCCCTTTAAATAATGCATYCACCACCATAAATGTAATAAAGRCCTCACAAATAAATGACCTAGCCACTTATTAATTCAATGGAAAACTTACACGGTGATTTACCTTCGATCTCATTTGTAATATTCCCATTTCTAAACCCTGATTATATGTAATTAATCATGATTGATGACTTCCATGCAATGGCATATAAATATTGTAAAATGTATTATTGTTTAATTAAAAAATACAACTAGTTGAATGATAGGTGAAGCCTTGAAAGTATTGGCCATGATACCACAAGAGGGATTATTAAGGGGTAGAGAAGGGGAATTCATGTGTAAAAGAATCCAAAGCCACCTTGGTGAATAATGAGGAGGAAATAACCATAATTCCTCTAGCTTGCAGCTGAAGAAAGACAGTTAATGGGAAGGGGTTGGTAGTTGAACAACCAACCACCCCAATGAATGGAAGTATGGGGAAGGACTAGCTAGGACATCAAAGGCTGTCAACCAAATGTACCACTGAGTACCATGTTTCATTTTCTAAGTTGAAGCCGTGTTGAATCCGTGGACTCCTTCTGACAGAAGGAAATGAGGGGACATGTCAAGAACCTTCCCAAGTGATTATGTGAAAGGGACGCACAAATTTAGATAGGAGCAGAGGAAAATAGGAGAATGCATGGGTGCATGCAAGGAGGGGACATAGAGAGAACTTGTGAGAGAGTTATGAGTTGGGGAAAAGAAGACCAGAAGCCCAGACTAGAGCAAAAGAGGGTTGGAGGCTTGACGTTGCTAGAAGGAAACTAGAACTAAGGGAGAGTATAGTTGTGAAGGGACTCTTGCATGCAAAGGATATCCAACAGGAAGGGCATCTAATAAACCTTGTTGTGGTCTTGAGCTTGGTGGGGAAGAAGGGAATTATTTTCTACTACCAAAGGAGTGGAGGAGAGTAACCTCCTGAGATATCATCTTGACATGATGAGTCAAAAGTGAGAGAATCCCCTAATGGTATCATGGCTGGGAACAAGGGTGGAATGTTGTTGAAGTTACTGAACAAGTAGATCCTATGGTTGGGTGGAAAGGAATACACCAACAGTCAGTTGGTTGGTCACCAATTGTAACAGATAAGTATCTCTATACCATGTGTAATTGAATTGAAACATATGGATGGATGTAAGAATTTGTAATCATGAACATGCATGCCTGATTTATGGGCTTGGTGTTGTCCCATTAGGAGGCCTTTGTACTTGAATGATAATGTATCTATATCGAATTGCATGTGTAGTGCATATCTAAGCAGGAGGACTCTGCATTTTACCTTGAATGATTGAGGAGCTCTACAAAAGGTTCTCTGATGTGAATGTAACCATTGATATAATTGTTTGTTTGTGCCTCCTATGTGTACAGTGGAGTAATAATGACTACAGTGTGATACCTATGAAAATATAACCATGCATATAAACTAAGAGACAAATGAGAAGTTCGAGATGAGGTAAGTGTTATAACCTTCCTCCTTGAAGGAACAATACCTTAACCAAAATAGTGGCTCGAGGGAGGCTGGAGAGGGTTGTAATGTTCGATATGTGTTATATTATTTGCACGACTAGCTCTAGTGTTTGCTACGTTGTGTCGAGCGCGTAGGGTGGTTTCAGGGGGGGCCACTAGGACCCCCTTTTTTTCTTGAGAAATGTGTTGCATTTTTTTCTCTTTTTTCATGTCGCCTCGATTTTTGTGTCCATTGTTGGATGATTTTTTGGCACATGGTTTTTGTCAATGGTTTTCTATTTTCGGTTAAGGAATTAGGGTTGTTGACTAATCCAGGTCATTGGGTTAGGGTTTTGGATGCCGTTGTATCCTATATGTATATTGTATTGTAAACATTGTATCATTATGAATGTATATATAATATGTTGGTTTTACCGGTTTGGGTTTCCAGGGGAAAAATCTCTGTGTAATGTGTGTATTTATCATTGTATCTTTTTTGTTCTTTTATTGAAAATTTGTTTCTAGTAAAATATTGTACAAAGTTAAAATCTACATTTGGTATCACATCTTTGTTAGCTTCAGGGGGACACCTTTGTGGTCAAGGGTTTGGCCCAGGACTGTGATAAGCCTTGTTACAGTGGGAGATCTGTGGTATTGATTTTTCAGTTGAAAAGAAATGGTGAGTAGTTCAAAAATGGAGATCGATAAGTTTAATGGGAAAAGTTTTGAGTTGTGGAAGCTCAAGATGGAAGAGTCATTGGTGGACAGAGATCAGTGGATCATAGTGGATCTAGGTACTACACCTACATGAACTTCAACATATGACTGGAAAAATTTGGATCAGAAGGCGAAGAGCACAGTCTGACTGTGTCTCTCAGATTCAATATTACTGAATGTGTCAGAGGAAGCTACAACCAAAGATTTATGGGATAAGTTGGGGAAGTTGTATTAGTCTAAGTCCCTAGTAAATAAACTATTTATGAGAAGGAAGTTGTATAACCTGAGGATAAGAGATGGAGAATCGACGATAGAGCATTTGAACACCTTCAATACTGTGGTAAGTCAGTTAGTATTTGTTGAGATTAAAATTTCATATGAAGATAAGTGTATCAATTTATGGTGCTCTTTACCAGACTCGTGGGATAGTCTAGTTGTGGCCGTAGGTAATAATACAACTGCCTTGAAGTTTGATGAAGTCGTCTCATCCTTTTTGTTGGAGGAGATGAGATGAAAGAACATGGAAGGACAAAGCACAGGCACATTATTTGCAAGAGGACACTCCCAGGAAAGAAATAGATCTAAGTCCTCAAGTGGGATATCTAAGTCTAAGGGTAGATCTAAATCTCCCAGAAAGTTTGTAAAGGCATGTTGGAGATGTGGAAAAGAAGGGCACTACAAGAAGCAGTGTAGATCCAAAATTGAGAAAAGTAAGGGGTCTGAAGAATCTCCTTCTACAAAAGAAAAGACCTCCAAGGAATAAGGAGGGGATGTGTACTTGTCTTCTTCAAGCACACATGCAAATCATGAGGCATGGTTGGTTGACTCAGATGCATCCTTTCATATGACTCCCCATAGGGAGTGGTTCTATGAATATGAAAGGTATGATGGAGGTAATTTTTTCCTAGGTGATGACTCAACAACCAAAATCATAGGATGAGGAAACGTCAAGTTGAGGCTCATATATGGAAGGATTAGAGCACTACCTGGTGTTCTTCACATCCAAGGATTGGCGAAAATTTTGATTTATGTAAGAAAAATGGACGATGTAGGGGTAAGAACAATATTTGAATAGGAAACCTATAGGATGGTTCGAGGATGGAAATCTCTGGAAAAAGGCCATGGATGAAGAAATGGTAGCCTTGGATAAGAATGAGGCTTGGGATCTAGTGGATTTTCCGATTGGAACAACTCCCATTGGAAACAAATGGGTATTTAAAAATAATTTGAATGTAGAAGGAAAAGTGGAGAAATACAAAGCTCGGTTAGTAGCAAAGGGTTATTCCCAGTTTGAGGGAATTGATTTTGGTGAGATATTTTCTCTTGTTTCCAAGTTAAATTCTGTAGGATTTATGTTATTTGTTGCTGCTGCATTTTATTTTGAAGTAGAACATATGGATGTGAAGAAAACATTCATACATGGGGATCTGGAAGAAGAAATCTATATGAAGCAACTAGAAAGATTTTCTATAAAGGGAAAGAAGGAGTTGGTAAGCAAGTTGAAAAAGTCTTTATATGGTTTAAAATAATCACCAAGGATGTTGTATCAAAAATTTTATACTTATATGTTGGGACTTGGCTTCACAAGAAGCAAAGAGGATCACTTTGTGTATTTTAAATGAATTGGTGATCATTTGATTTATTTGGTCTTGTATGTGGATGGCATGTTGTTGATAGGAAGCAACAAGGAGATTATCCAGGATGTGAAAACTCAGTTGTCCTCTAAATTTGAAATGAAGGATCTCGGTGCTTCAAATTTCATTTTGGGAATGGAAATTAATAGAGATCGGAAAAAGAGGAAACTGTGGTTAAATAAGAGAAAACATGTCAAGACAATATTGCAGAGGTTTAATATGAAAGAATCTAAACCGGTCAAGGTCCCTATTCCTGTTGGTGTAAAGTTATCTGCAGATTAGTGTCCCAAGACACAGGAAGAGGAGGAGGACATGTCTTGTGTTCCATATGCGAGTGCATTTGGCAGTTTTATGTATGCAATGGTTTGTAATAGATCAGACATTGCACATGTAGTGAGAGTTTTGAGTAGGTATATGTAAAAACTAGGGAAGGATCGTTTGACAACAGTAAAAAGGGTTTTCAGGTATTTGTGCGGCACTGCTAGCTATGGATTGTGCTACCAAGGAAGACTAGGATTGGACAGAGTGTTGGACGTAAATGGATTTGTGGATGCAGACTGCATTGTAGATATGGATCCTAGGATATCTACAAGAGGGTATGTGTTTAACATGTTTGGAGGATCAATCGGTTGGATGGGAAAAACACAGGCTATAGTGGCACTTCCAACTACAGAAGTTGAATACATGGGAGCCACTCATGCAAGTAAGGAAGCAATATGGTTACAAATATTGTGTTCGGGCATTGGGTTGGTACAACAAGCTGTAAGGATAGATTGTGATAGTCAGAGTGCCATTTTTCTGGCGAAGAACCCGACTTATCATTCAAAGACAATGCATATTGATATTCAATATCACTTTGTGAGAGACATGGTTGAAGAAAAGAATGTGTTGTTGATGAAGGTGGACACTTTGAAGAATGTTGCAGATTCATTAAAAAAATTGTGAGCAATGAGAATTTCTCTTGGTGTAGAGGATCCATGGGCATTGTTGCCTTGAATTGTTAACTATGTAACCCTGTAACCCCTTGTATGCAAAGAAAACAACAAGTGGGAGAATGTTGGGTATGTGTTATATTCTTTGCACGACTAACTCTAGTGTATGCTACGTTGTGTCGGGCACGTGGGAGGGTTTTAGGGGGGCCGCTAGGCCCCCCTTTTACCTCGGGAAACATGTCACATCGTTGCCTCATTTTTCATTTCACCTCGATTTTCATTTCCATTGTTGGGTGATTTTTTGACATATGGTTTTTGCTGATGGTTTTCTATTTTCGGTTAAGAAATTAGGGTTGTTGACTAATCCAGGTCATTGGGTTAAGGTTTTGGATGCCGTTGGCTCCTATATGTATATTTTGTAAAAAATGTATCACTATGAATGAATATAGAATATGCTACTTTTCCCGGTTTGGGTTTCTAGGGGAAAAATCTTTGTGTAATGTGTGTATTTACCATTGTATCTTTTCTATTCTTTTATTGAAAATATGTTTGCAGTAAAATATTGTACAAGGTTAAAATCTACATTTGGTATTAGAGCTTTGTTGGCTTTAGGGGGATGCCTTTGTGGTCAAGGGTTTGGCTCAGACTATGATAACCATGCATATAAACTAAGAGACAAATGAGAGGTTCGAGAAGAAGTAAGTGTTATAACCTTCGTCCTTGAAGGAGTAATACCTTAACTAAAATAGTGCATCAACCTGTACATCAACCTGTAATCAACCTGTATCATATACAAGTGCATCAACTATGCCTCAACCTGCAAACCTTCCTGAACTTTAATAACAAGAGACTATCATTTTCATCAAACTTTACTTTAGCCTCACATGACTAGTTTTAGATTAGTCAACAACCCTAACTTGAACTAATCACAACTATGTAGTTGTAATGAATAAAGATATGAAAATAAAACACAATGTTATTTAGTGTGTTTTATGCAATTCCTCCAAGTGTCACTACTTGGAACCTCTCAAAAAATGAGTTATAGCAAAAATGTCATACCTTGTTGAATTATGGCTTAGTCTAGAGAGAGAACTTGTAGAGTGTGCCTCGCACAGAATATTTGTTGTATGGATCTGAAAATTTTACAAATAATACTATAGACTGTACTCTAACCAAAAAATTTAGTCTTACTGAATTTGGATCTGTTTTGAAGAAGTTATGACATTTTTAACCGAAACACATGTTTTAGACTAGTTTTAGGACTAGTCACAAACCATATTTTACACATAGTGTAACTCCAAAAATACAATGACCCGCAAGCTGAAATTCGTACCACAACTACTTGGATATGTTTCCTCAATGGCCTCCCAATTTCATGCTTTGAATCATTCTAGAAACAAAGTTATTGTGAAAATGGTGAGATGGCCTGTAAATAACATACCTTAGAAAGCATCATCAAAAGAATTTATCCTCCCTTGAATTTCAGCCTTCTTTACTTCACCTTCCATCTGAAATTTGGCTTATATATCCTTTGATTACCTCAGTCACGTGTAGATATGTAATGTCCCAGACCTCTTAGAGAGGTGATGAGGAGACTCAGTGGCCTGGGCACCCCCACTAGGTCATAGTCTCACACTGAGGGGGGAAAAGTCAAGAAGTTAAAAGTTATATTTTTAAGTTGACTT
>JZKD02S2417504.1:0-16113 GCA_000966675.3 Picea glauca | reverse complement strand
AAGACGATAATGAGTCATTTTTACATCAAACAATATTGGTTCCATTACCCAAACCTTGTGCTACGGGGATTTCTTTAAGGGTTGACATCAATGACAACCAACCTTAATCAACAAAATAAACAATGAAGTAGAGAAATATTTCCATGTGTATGCATAGTTGTACTAAAGATTTATTATGAGTGATAATACTTCGAGAAATGTGTTCATGCTTTGTTGGTAAAAAATTAATATTTCTTACAATTTTATTCATTCAATTAATAATGGGTTATTAAGTTATAAATAAAAACTTCAATATTCCATTTACAAACATTGCGAACTTGGAATTCCAGTCAAACTTTGTATCATTAATTGAGAGCAGCGTACAACACTTTGTTTTTTCACTGGGTTTTATTTAATTGTTGGTGCTAAGTAAATCATCAAGCATTTCTAGAGGTGCAACAACTTATCTTGTTTGAGTACCAACATAAAAAAACAATATGATTGTTTGCAAATGTTCTTGAGGTTGTGCGTTGTATTATGGTAAAGGTATAGTTTCCAGATCTGTATCCACACTCTTAAATTATCAAGAAGATTCGTGATCATAGACAACACAAAAACAATTGCTTAAATCGTTATAAGTTTACTTGTGTTTTTTCTATAAATAGGTGCATTTTCGATAGAATCCAACACCCCTCATTTGTTGAGTTTGCATTATAGAGTTTGATTGTTAAGGGGTGGAGTTACAAGAAACCTTTTGAATTCTAATTAAGGATTTAAATGTCTTGAATTAATGAACTATTAGAGTTACTAAACAATCTAATGTTGGATTACTGAGAGGGGGGGTGAATCAATAATATAGAAATTTAATCCTTTTTAACCATATAATGCAAGTGCTATATCAATGTAGCATTATCATCCAATATTTGTAGAGTAAATAAACAATTAACAAATGAACAATCATACACATGCATAGTACACCAATGTTTTTACGTGGAAACCCAAAGTGGGTGAAAACCACATAACTCTTTTTCTTATATGTCTTGAAGAGTTACATTCATTGGAAGCACCAACTTCCTTTGTTTTCTAGCTGCAACTGGAAGGAGGCTCCAACCCCCTAGTTTCTCAGGATACAACCTGAGGGAAGCTCTAAATCCACAATTCTTTGGATACAACCAGAAGGAGGCTACAACCCCCTATGTTCTCCATCTACAACTGGAAGGTGGCTACAACCACCCATCCTTTCCTCGTCCAAACACCTTGACATATAATTAGAATGATGGAACCATTGTCACACTATCACTGTGAGATATATTGTTGTACAACTATGCCAACCTATACCACTGACCTGCAACCAACCTGTACAACTGCCCTATAATCAAATTGTACCTGAACTAAACATGTATCAACCAAATAAAAAAAATATGCGACATGTAGTTCTACAACACGCGTATGTATGTGCCCTATCTATTATGTAGACCGCATATGTATGTGACCAAACTGTTATGCAGCCTGCGTATGCCTTATGAAAAATAGTTTTTTCTTTCTTCTAAAAACTTCTGACCCTCTGTAAATTCTTTCACATAGATATACAACCCGTCACTGTATCCAGACTATAACTGTACCCTTTGCATGCATCCTCATACATAACTTTTACCCAAAGCATATATATCTCTCTTTAGTCATGTGCCATATAGGTGTGTGTAATCATGAACAATTATAATAACCCTCATATGATCTAGTCATCAAATCATTTATGATATTCAGCCTCTCAATACATCAACCACTTCAAAAACACAAGCTCTCAACCATGTACCACAAACCCTTAGCCATATGCCAAGAAATATAAGACGTGCCTCAATTCTAACAAGAAGTATCAATGATAAATATACTAGCATTGTATTTTTGTAGATCTGACTTATACATACGATCCAATGCAACCACTAGTCTCTCTAGGGATAATCCTCAAATCTCCATAACCATTTCTCATGCATACATCAAAATCCAACTATTCATAGAAATAATACATACCTTTTGAACCAANAAGACGATAATGAGTCATTTTTACATCAAACAATATTGGTTCCATTACCCAAACCTTGTGCTACGGGGATTTCTTTAAGGGTTGACATCAATGACAACCAACCTTAATCAACAAAATAAACAATGAAGTAGAGAAATATTTCCATGTGTATGCATAGTTGTACTAAAGATTTATTATGAGTGATAATACTTCGAGAAATGTGTTCATGCTTTGTTGGTAAAAAATTAATATTTCTTACAATTTTATTCATTCAATTAATAATGGGTTATTAAGTTATAAATAAAAACTTCAATATTCCATTTACAAACATTGCGAACTTGGAATTCCAGTCAAACTTTGTATCATTAATTGAGAGCAGCGTACAACACTTTGTTTTTTCACTGGGTTTTATTTAATTGTTGGTGCTAAGTAAATCATCAAGCATTTCTAGAGGTGCAACAACTTATCTTGTTTGAGTACCAACATAAAAAAACAATATGATTGTTTGCAAATGTTCTTGAGGTTGTGCGTTGTATTATGGTAAAGGTATAGTTTCCAGATCTGTATCCACACTCTTAAATTATCAAGAAGATTCGTGATCATAGACAACACAAAAACAATTGCTTAAATCGTTATAAGTTTACTTGTGTTTTTTCTATAAATAGGTGCATTTTCGATAGAATCCAACACCCCTCATTTGTTGAGTTTGCATTATAGAGTTTGATTGTTAAGGGGTGGAGTTACAAGAAACCTTTTGAATTCTAATTAAGGATTTAAATGTCTTGAATTAATGAACTATTAGAGTTACTAAACAATCTAATGTTGGATTACTGAGAGGGGGGGTGAATCAATAATATAGAAATTTAATCCTTTTTAACCATATAATGCAAGTGCTATATCAATGTAGCATTATCATCCAATATTTGTAGAGTAAATAAACAATTAACAAATGAACAATCATACACATGCATAGTACACCAATGTTTTTACGTGGAAACCCAAAGTGGGTGAAAACCACATAACTCTTTTTCTTATATGTCTTGAAGAGTTACATTCATTGGAAGCACCAACTTCCTTTGTTTTCTAGCTGCAACTGGAAGGAGGCTCCAACCCCCTAGTTTCTCAGGATACAACCTGAGGGAAGCTCTAAATCCCCAATTCTTTGGCTACAACCAGAAGGAGGCTACAACCCCCTATGTTCTCCATCTACAACCGGAAGGTGGCTACAACCACCCATCCTTTCCTCGTCCAACCACCTTGACATATAATTAGAATGATGGAACCATTGTCACACTATCACTGTGAGATATACTGTTGTACAACTATGCCAACCTATACCACTGACCTACAACCAACCTGTACAACTGCCCTATAATCAAATTGTACCTGAACTAAACATGTATCAACCAAATAAAAAAAATATGCGACATGTAGTTCTACAACACGCGTATGTACGTGCCCTATCTATTATGTAGCCCGCATATGTATGTGACCAAACTGTTATGCAGCCTGCGTATGCCTTATGAAAAATAGTTTTTTCTTTCTTCTAAAAACTTCTGACCCTCTGTAAATTCTTTCACATAGATCTACAACCTGTCACTGTATCCAGACTATAACTGTACCCTTTGCATGCATCCTCATACATAACTTTTACCCAAAGAATATATATCTCTCTTTAGTCATGTGCCATATAGGTGTGTGTAATCATGAACAATTATAATAACCCTCATATGATATAGTCATCAAATCATTTATAATATTCAGCCTCTCAATACATCAACCACTTCAAAAACACAAGCTCTCAACCATGTACCACAAACCCTTAGCCATATGCCAAGAAATATAAGACATGCCTCAATTCTAACAAGAAGTATCAATGATAAATATACTAGCATTGTATTTCTGTAGATCTGACTTATACATAAGATCCAATGCAACCACTAGTCTCTCTAGGGATAATCCTCAAATCTCCATAACCATTTCTCATGCATACATCAAAATCCAACTATTCATAGAAATAATACATACCTTTTGAACCAATGGATAGATCTGATGTATCTGAGCACTGTAGACCTTCCTGGGAGCTTGATCTTAGAATATAGAACCCATGCCTCTTCATCTTCTCAAGTTTCCATGGCTTTACCAACATGTACGCACCCTAATACACTGCCAGCCCACGTACGTACCCACCCTAATACACCGTCAACCCACATACACCTAAGAAATTAGTTTTTTTTGTATTCGCTATAATTCTGAAACTTTCGTCGTCAACCCTTTGTACTACCTCAGACTTTCACAACTTTAGATTTATTAATGAGTACTTTCAATAAGCCTTACACAACAAAAGATATTCAATGTGTTCAAATGTGATTAAATGAGAGAGCCTTGCCTCTTATTTATACTTTCATGTAGCATTCCACTTTCCTTATTTTAGGGATTTCTCCATTAACTTTATTGTTTAAATAATTTATTTTGCAAACACTTTGACTTTTAGAGGCTCATAGATGACTCACGAGGGTTCTCTAACTTCACATGGCCATAAATATCTAACTGTGAGGAGTTATGTGACGTTCCAAATACCACCGAAAGTGACATGACATGCAATATCCATATGGAATAGTCTTACCTTAAAATATCTCAAAACTCATACTATTATCCATCAAACAAACTTGGGTCCATTACCCAAACCTTTGTGCTACTAAAATTCTCTACTAGAATTTATTCAAGGGTTGACATGAATTACAACCAACCCAATTAATCAACAATATCCCCCTTTGGAATTGATGGCAACACTATGATGAAACACTGAAGTTATATCACTCATTCTCCCCCTGTGACCATCGCTCCCCTTAGAACCATGCCTCTGTGCTATGCATCTGATAAATATCTCCCCCTTTGTCATCAATGGAAAAGGTATTTTTCAATCTGGGGTTTCTCCCCCTAATTGAACTGTCCTTGGGGATAATCCCCTTGACTGAACTCTTCCTAAAACTGATCTCCCGACCTAAACTATCCTCTTGATGGTGCTTCCTCGTGTAGATATAAGACGTATAATATAATCATTCAAAAGAATTCATTTTGGAGTATAAATTACTCTGAGTCTCTTGCAAAGATACTTCCCTTGGAAGTGGTTTTGTAAAGATGTCTTCCACTTATTCTAGTGTGCCCACATATTCAACTCTGATGTTCTTCTCTGCAACCCATTCCCGTATAAAGTGATACTTTATTGGAATGTTCTTCGTCTTGGAGTGGATCACCGGGTTCTTTGAGATACTGATGTCACTTGTATTATCACAATAGATTGGAATGGGCTCATCATACTCAACCTGTATATCTATTAGAGTTTGTTTCATCCATAGAACCTGTGTACAACATGTTGTTGCTAAAATATACTCTTCCTCGGTTGTAGATAAGGATATTGATGATTGTTTCTTGCTTAATCAGGATACTAAACACTCACCCAAGTAGAATGCTTCTCCATTGGTTCTTCATCGTTCATCAATGCAACCTTCCCAATATGCATCTGTGTAGGAAATAAGTGATAGATCCTTTCCTTTTGGATACCATAATCCAAACTCTTATGTTCCTTTGAGATATCTGAAAATCCTCTNACAATAGATTGGAATGGGCTCATCATACTCAACCTGTATATCTATTAGAGTTTGTTTCATCCATAGAACCTATGTACAACATGTTGTTGCTAAAATATACTCTTCCTCGGTTGTAGATAAGGATATTGATGATTGTTTCTTGCTTAATCAGGATACTAAACACACCCAAGTAGAACGCTTCTCCATTGGTTCTTCATCGGTCATCAATGCAACCTTCCCAATCTGCATCTGTGTAGGAAATAAGTGATAGATCCTTTCCTTTTGGATACCATAATCCAAACTCTTATGTTCCTTTGAGATATCTGAAAATCCTCTTCATTGCTAATACATGTGATTCATTTGATGTTGCTTGAAATCATGCCACCTGTCCAACTACCTGCATTACATATGGTTTGGATGTTGTCACATATAGTAAGATACCAATCATTGACCTATATTTCCTCTGGTCTATAGACTTTGAATCATCATCTTTTATCAACTTGCAACTATATTTCATAGGAGTGGTAACTGGTTTGCAATCTTCCATCCCAAACCTCTTTAGCATTTCTCTGATATACTTAGTTTGATAAATAAAAATTCCTTGGTTGGTTTGTGTTGGCACAAGAGCAGACCCAGGGTTCATCTCCAAGAGCACACCAACAAGCCCTAACTACTGGCCCTTTTGGAAACACCTATGAAGCAGATGAAGTCTCACCCAAAGTAGCTATGGGGGGGGTTGCAGGATAGAGATGTCTACAACCAAGGGTATATCAAGTGGATCCAATACAAGAACAACACAACAGTTATATATCATTTATTAGCTTAGATCTATTCTGCACAACTATCTATTAGATCTAACATAGTAATGCAGTAACAGTATACCAATTGACAAAGAACAGAGCATCAATCACACACAACACAAAATATACGTGGTTCACCCTCTCTCTAGGAATACGTCCACATAACTATTCTTTATAATATATTAATATGAAGCATATAGTTCTTGTCTTCTCTCTTAGCTAGTAGATATTCTTTCTTCTTCTCTTTATCTCTCCCCTTCCTGCGCACTCAACTGCGGGACCTGATCTCCATACCCAGCTGAAGATCTTACAATACTAGAAGGCACTTACACTTAGCACTTCTCTCCCTCACACAATAATCACTCATGCCAATAAAAAAACTGGAACGAACCCTCTTCCCTCATCTAGGTTCTTATTTATACATTACAATCACTCACTGACAACCTTAGGCCAAAACCTAGGTGTCAAAACCCTAGATACCAAAACCCTAGGTGTCAAAAACCCTAGGTCAACTTGACTTGTATTTTTAGGGCTTCACCAACCTATCTTTCCTTCCTTCTCGCACGGTGCTCCAAAGCATCCAATGGTGGATTTTTCCTCTTGATAAGTTTTCCACGATTCGTCTTCCTTGCTTATCTATCATCCTTGATCTCCTCATAAAAAAAATTGCTTCCTTTTACTTCGCTTTTTATTTTCTACTCTTTTGCTCACTTCAACCCAGTAATAGTCACTTTGTCTTCCACGCAATTCACATTTTGTCTTTTCTTCCTTAATCTTCACTTACTTCCATAACCAAGGGCCAACAAGCCCCCAACACTCACCTGTGACTCGTCCCAAGGCACTTCAAATCTGATCCTTTAGTTTGACTTCGAATTTAGACTGCATAGTGTAGCCTTTTCCTTTTTCTTTATGCCTCCTCTCCTTCCTTGTGTAGACTATTTGCTCTGTTACTGGTACCCAGTTTCAACTGCACCTGGTACCTAGACCCTTTTCCTTATGCTTTTACTTAGAGCTACAAGGCAGTGAGTTGTCACAGTACAATTTCAACTGGCTCTCATTCACTAATCCTTCCTTCCATTCTCCATTCAAAGTCCTCAACTGCACAAATCCTCCTTTTGTAACATAGGTGACCTCATATGGCCCAAGTCAATGCGTTATGAACTTCCCAGGATGTTTTATGAAATTACTTTCATATACCAGTACTAGATCACCTTGTTTAAATGACTTCTTCTTAATGTGGCTGTTGTGGTAGGACTTCTCTCTTTCCTTATATACCTGCTGATGGAATCCTGCAATAAATCCATCTTCCTCTAGTTCGACCAACTGTGTAAGCCTTTCTCGAATAGCACTAGTGTCATCCATATTTGTAAAGGTAGAAATTCTTAAGCTTGGTACCAAATATTCCATTGGGATAACGGCTTCAATACCATACACCAACTTAAAAGGGGTCTGCATTGTGAGTTTCTTGCAAGTGGTTCTATAGGCCCAAAGTACTATTGGTACTCTTAAATCCCAATCATCTCTATTGACACTGCAAATATTTGTTAGCATTGTCTCCAAGATCTTGTTGAATGTTTCAATTGTCCCATTTTCTTGTGGATGGTAATGTGTTCTCTTCTGATGGTGGACTGCAAATTCCTCAATCAAGGCTTCAATGGTCTTATTGATGAAGTGTGTGCCTTGGTCGCTCATAAGGATCTTCAGGCATCCAAACCTAGTTATGATTTCATCAAATATGAAGCGTGCAACTGTAATGGAACTACAATCCTTAACTACTCTTTCTTTGTCCCATTTGGTAAAGTATTTTGTCATAGTGATTATGTACCTTACTCCTGTGCACTTTCCTGGTGGGTTTATAGGTCCCACGAAGTCAATGGCCCATTTCTCAAATGCTTGTAGGGTCAGTTGTGCTGATAATGAAATTTCATATCTTCTGGATGGTTTCCAAACTCTTTGGCATACATTGCAGGCTCTATAATAGTCCTTAGCATCTTTGTGTAGAGTAGGCCACCAAAGGTCATCCCTAAGAATCATCTGCGTAGTTTCCTTCCCTGTGTAGTTTCCTCCTGCGATGCCTTCATGATATTCGATGAGGATCGATGGTCTGTCTGCCTCCATAAAAAACCTCCTCAGTGTCTCATCAGGTCCCATATTGTATGTTTGTCCTGCTATAAGTGAAAAATATGCAACATGCACTACTAGTTGTTTCTTTTGGGTGATGGTATATTCACTAGGTGTCATTCCTGTTGACATGAACTAGACTATTTCTGCAAAGTGGTCATCAAGTTTTCTAATGGCTAGTAGTTGTGCATCCAAAATTGTATCCTCCAAACTAGTCGGTTCTTCTCCATGTTCCAACCTCAACAAGTGGTCAGGACCTTTGTTAATTCTTCCTGGCTTAACTACGATCTCAAAATCATATTCCTAAAATAGCAGAAGCCATCTGCATATTCTTCCCCCCAACACTGGCTTGTTGACCAGGTATTTCAATGTGGAGTGATCAGTAAACATTTTAAAGTGTCCTCCCAAGAAGTAGTGGCAGAACTTCTGCAACACATACACCATGGCTAATCCTTCTCTTTCAGTGGTGGTGTAGTTGATCTCTATTTTTGATAGCTTCCTGCTAGCAAAGGCTAATGGGTGGTCGATGTCTCCTGTTCCTGGTTTTTATAACAAAAATCCTAATGAAATAGAAGATGCATTGACTTGAACATGAAACTCCTTACTCCAATCTGGGAAAACCAGAATAGGCGCAGTAACCATTTTTTATTTTAGTGTGTCAAAGCTCTGCTGGCATTATTTTGTCCAGTGAAATTGACAATCTTTCTTCAAAATATTTTCCATGGGTGTTGTAATCTGGGAATATCCTTTAATGAAGTTCCTATAATATCCAGTATGTCCTAGTGCAATGCGCAACTGTTTGACTGAAGTAGGAGGTGGAAGATCAACTATAATGACAATTTTAGATGGGTCTACCAGCAATCCCTTCTTGCATACAATATGACCTAACAATACTCCAAATGGCGAGAAGAATATGCACTTAATAAGATTCAAGGAAATTTGACACTACCTACATTTGTTGAACATTAGCCTTAGACATTCAATATGATTCTTCAATAAACTAAAAATAGTCCAATCATCAAAATTTGATTCTAGAAATTTATGTAGAAACTCCTTGAATGCTTCAACCACCACCCTGGAAAATATGGCTGGTGCATTATTCAATCTGAATGGCATTACTGTATATTGGTAGGATCCCCATTCTGTGGAAAAGGTGTTCTTATGGTGATCTTCCTTGGAAATTTGGATCTGATGGTATCCTGAAAATCCATCTGTAAAAGAATATACCTCCTGGCCTCCTACATTATCTAACACTTCGTCAGTGAATGGCAGAGGGAAGGGGTCATGCAAACAAACATCATTCAACTTCTTGAGATCTATGCAGATCCCAATCTCTCATGTCTTCTTGTCTTGTAACACCATAGGGATAATCCATTCTGATTCTTCGACTGGTTTTATAATTCCTACTTCCAACATTCTATCGAGCTCATTCTTCAATTTCTCCTTATATTTAGGGTTCAATATGTAGAGTCTCTCTTTGACTGGTCTTGCATATGGTTTCAAAGGGATCCTCATTTCTCCCATAGGCCCTTTAATTCCCTTCATATCAGTGAACTTGGTCGGACACAATTCTTGATATTCATGTAGTAACTTCGTTATCTTGTCAATAGTAGCAACGTCCCAATAATCTCCAACATTTTCAAGATTTAATGTTTTCTCTATTCCAATATTGTCCTTCTTTATCTTGATCATCTATCCAATAAATGTTATCTCACATCCTGGTCCTTCCACATCTCCTTGGCCTTTTGTTTCTGCGATGTTAACCTTCCTAGGATCCTCGTCTTCATCAATATTGATGTTGTAATAGCCTTGTAGCTTCTGGAGAGGCGCGGTCCATTCATCCTCTTCTCATTCCAAAGGAAGGCTAGGTGACTCCTCGAGCACTTTTTGTCTTACACCCTGTAATGCTTGATCTACTGTAGGATATTGACTTTCAAATAAGAAGATAGTTACAAAATTCTGAGTCATACCTTCCCAATCTACAGTGATGAGGCACAACTCTGCTTGAAGGTACCAATTGATAGGGTTTGTCTCCAGTGTGTTAATGAATTTGTGCACCCATTTCTCTTGAGGAATGTTTCTCCAAGATTCCTCACAACTTCACACATGGTCCTTTGGACAACTTAGACCTATATACCAAACTTCACAGCCTTTTACTTGTGCTGAGAACCATGCAGTCATCAGGGTACGACATTGTACCCATTCTGTAATGTTGTTTTTGTGTGTCCCCCACCATCTTGCTAGTGTTTCTTTCAAGGCTTCATCCATTTCCAACAAGCATTGTTTTTTTGGTACACTTTCTTCAAAGTCTTACAAGAAGGTTTCTAAAGGATTTAGACCATCAAAGGTGGGTAAGTTACTTACTGTGGTGTTGATCCAACACACTTCTCTAGTTAATCTAGCACATCTTCTTGTAGATACTTCATACATTTTGTTCTGCCAATTCTCTAGTGCTTCTTATGAATATGATGAACTTGTGTTGTCACTTCGCCAGCTCAAATTTCCATCCACCGTAGGATTAATGTAATCCTGTTGTCTGGTTGTTAATTTGTATATGTTTTCTAGTTCATAGGCGCGGTATTATTCTCTGATGAGCTCAGTTTATCACTGACCTTCATCAAGATCTAAAGGTGTGATGACCCTAAGGCCATCTACTTCAAACATCATTCATATTTTATTTAAATCGGCCAATGTGGAATTATTGAAATCCCAATCAATTCCTAATAGCACAGGGTAAGAACAACTATCATCAACTATCTCAATTACCTCAAAGTATGGAAATGTCCTTACTCCGTCGATATCCACAGGGACATGTTCCAATCTACCAAAGGGGCTTACTTCCTTCTGTTTAGTCATCCTAATCCTGATAGGGAAATAGATCAACTTAGGTTTTCCCATCAGTTCCTAGGTTTTCTTTGTCATGACATTGACCTCTGACCCTAAGTCGAGGACCACATAGTCTATATCATATTCTCCAATCTGAGCATTTAGGTGTAGTTCCTTATTTTTCCTTCTCTTCTTGTATAGTTGATGTACTGCTTTATTTAGTAAAGGATCTACCCTACTTATCTCATACTATCTGACCAAATTTTGCAATTCTTGTATAGCTTTCTCATCTTTAATCATCTCTATAAATGTATACAAGAAACTGACAAGTTTACTTGCCTCTTTTCCATCTCCAGGTGAAGAAGACTGATCAAATGCTAGGGGAATTCCACATTCTCTTACTTATGGTCGTGTCTTTGATGAAGAACCTTGGTCTCCCTTGAATTCTCTTCTTGCCTCCTCGAACATTTGTTTTTCTTTCTTTACATCAAAATTTTGTGTCTTCTTTGCATCTTTTTTGATTCCTGATTCTTCTGTAGTCTTTCCTTGGGTCATTTCTCCTGTAACAACACCTCCTCTAGTGATAACAATTAATGTAGGGTCTTCTTCACGAGGTTATGCTTTGATCAATTGTATCTGCAGGTTCTGATGAGGTCCCTGTTTCTCTTGAAGTTTATCCAACCATGCTAGACATTACTCGATAATATGCTCGAAGGAGTTTCAATTGCTGCAAGTGGTACAAGGGTTATGACATTCCCTTTCCAAGTGTCATGGCCATGCATAGTTATAACAGATTATCTATCCTCGACCCATACTTCCTCATCTTCCTCTTCCTCAGAATCCACCCTGAGGATTGAAGTTTCCTCTCCCAGGGGAGTTATACTATGTAATGTTTCCTTCTTGTTGTACTTCACCTTGAATTTTGTATATATCCCTTAACCTTTCATGCATGAGATCATAATCCATACAATCCTTATCATCATGTCCCATGGACTTACAGAATGTGCAATAAAAATTTGTGGGTGTCTGAACGTATTTTTGCATGTAGTAGCACTCACCAGGGTGATGTCTGTTTCTTCATACCTCGCACTAGGGTAGGGTGACTTGCTTCAAAGGGATCAGAGCTCTAGAGGCCAAGTATTCATGGAATAGGGGACAATGCTCCTTTTCATGGCCTTCTGATATGCATATGACACACCAGATGTCTTCTATTTTATCGTTTCCCTTGTCTTTCTTCACATCTTCGACCTGCAGAAACAAAATAGTTAGCTGACTCAAGATTTGACTCATACCTGAGCTGGATTCTCCAATAGGGGATGATTCTAATTTCATGGTGATCTCTAGAGCCTCAGCCTACAAAGAAATCTTTTGTTTCATTAGGGTAACTCTGATGTGTGGTAAGAGGGAAACAATGAACCATTCCTTGTTCGGCTCATCTAGGATTTCAAAACTCAGATGGCCTATCAAGGTCTTGAATCTCTAATCGAACTCCCATACCAGTTCAACTATTCTCTGCTTGATTTCTTTTAGTTTTGTAATGCACTGCAATTCTAACTTAGGTTTCTTGAATTCAACAATTAGCAAAGTCTTAATGGCATTCAATAGTTTAGGTGTAGCTCCTTGGACAAATTTCATGTACCAGCTCAGTGTGAGATCTCTTAGGGTGGTATTGAGCTGAGCTCATTTGACATCTTCATCGGTGATATTCTTAATACTCCACACAGCTTCGTAGAGAAACCATTGTTTTTTAGGGTCTTCAAATCTGTCTCCTCTAAAGGTGGGTAACCTCATCTCATCTACCATAGATATTCCTAAGTTTCTAGATTGAGTATGTGGTGGACTACTAGTGACAGTGCTCTGAGCACTCTGGTGACTCTGATTACTTAATTTTGTTGAAAAAACAATAGGATTAATAGTACTTACTTCGATAGTCGGTGCAGTTCCTGAAGCTTCTGGTTTTTCTCGGCGAGGTTCTTCAATTTTCCCTTCCTTTAGATGCTCCTCGTCTATCAGATCTTCCTCTTCTCCACTATAGAAACCCTCGTCCCTGTAGTTCTTCTTAAACAGGTTCATGAGAGAAACTTCTCTGAACACTCTCCCACTGTGTGTATGTCCAACCTCTATGTCGTTGCCTGAATTATTGAACATTGGCCTTTTCAAATACACTACCATATGTACAAGATGTTCTTCTTATGCAATAGCATCTTGATCCTCAACTTCCGAAAATGTAAACATTTCCCTCTAGGTCCCTTAAATAAATACCTCTCTGCTTGGCTATATGACTGTACTATGTCAACAACAAACTCAGTGATATACCCTACAATGGTACTATCAAACCAATGATCTACTACTCTTGACACCACGTTATCAACTCTCTTGACCTTCTTAATTAGTGTCGATGTCCAGACCACAGGTGGATTAGATCTAATCTCAAATTGGGTATATTCTAACCTATCTAGCCACTTGTATAGATCCTGATGGATTCCTCCAAAGAAAATTTTGTGTATATCAGTAAAGATATATCTCTCCAACCAATCCTCTGTACTAAGACTAGGGTTCATGTTCTGGGCTTCAACGAGGTCCTTTCCTTGATCTTCTATCCACTTCTAAATCTCTGTCTTCGATGGAAATCACCTTGACATTCCCTCAAGAATATTCTTGTCCTGACAACAAAACCATTTTTGGGCATAAGGGAAGACCCAGGTTTCAGCTCCAAGAGTGCACCAATAAGCCCTAACTACTGGTCCTTTTGGAAACACCTACAAAGCAGATGTAGTCTCACCCGAAGTAGCTATGGGGGGGTTGTAGGACAAAGATGTCTACAACCAAGGGGATATCAAGTGGATCCAATAAAAGAAAAACACAAGAATTATATATCACTTATTATCTCAGATATATTCCGCACAACTATCTATCAGATCTAACACAATAATGCAGTAACAGTATACCAATTGACAAAGAATAGAGAATCAATCACACACAACACAAAATATACATGGTTCACCCTCTCTCTAGGGCTACGTCCACATAATTGTGCTTTAAAATATATTAAGATGAAGCATACAGTTCTTGTATGCGCTCTTAGCTAGTAGATCTTATTTCTTCTTCTCTCTATCTCTCCCCTTCCTGCACACCTAGCTAGAGGACTTGATCTCCGCACCCAGCTGAATATATTACAATACCATAAGGCTCTTAAACTTAACACTTCTCTCTCACACACAATAATCACTCATGCCAATAAAAAAACTGGAACGAACCCTCTTCCCTCATATAGGTTCTTATTTATACATTACATTCAGTCACCGACAACCTTAGGCCAAAACCTAGGTGCCAAAACCCTAGATACCAAAACTCTAGATGTCAAAAACCCTAGGTCAACTTGACCCATGTTTTCAAGGCTTCACCAACCTGTCTTTCCTTTCTTCTTGCGCAATGCTCCAAAGCATCCAATGGTGTATTTTTCCTCTTGCTAAGTTATCCATGATCTGTCTTCCTTGCTGATTTGTCATCCTCGATCTCCTCGTCCAACAACTTTCTTCCTTTTACTTCACTCCGTCTTTTCTACTCTTTTGCTCACTTCGACCAAGTAACAGTCACTGTGTCTTCCACACAATTCGAATTTCACCTTTTCTACCTTAATAATATCTTACTTCCATAACCAAGGGCCAACAATTTGACGTATCTAAAGACCCAGAAAGAATGATAGTTCTCCTAGACCTTTCATCAGTACTTCCAAAAATAATATCATCAACATAAACTTCAATTAATAAAATATTATATTGAGTTACCTTTATGTAGAGGTTGTTTTATGCAATTCCTTTTATGAACCATGCCTGTTGTAGATATTTATCCATTCTAGATTACCATGCTCTAGGAGCATGTTTTAGACCATATAAGACCTTCTTCAATTTACACACATAATATGCGTTCTATGACAACTGAAATCCTTTTGGTTGTTCAATATAGACTTATTCTTCCAGTTCCCCATTCAGAAAAGCTGATTTCACATCCATCTGATACACTTTAATATTCTTGGATCAAGCATAAGCTAGGAGAAATCAGATTGTGTCCATTCTGGCAACTGGAGAAAATGTCTCTTCAAAGTCAATTCCTTCAACCTGTGCATATCCTTTACATACCAATCTATCTTTATTCCTTATAACCTATCCATATTCATTTAATTTGTTTCTGAATACCCACTTTGTGCCAATCACATTCTTATTCTTTGGTCTTGAAACCAATTCCCAGAAGTCATTTTTCTCTATTTGATCCAATTATTCATCCATGGCCTTATTCCAAAATTCATCCTTGCTAGCCTCTTCAAAACAGTTTGGTTCAACCGTAGATGAGAGTTCTAGGTACGTTTTTTTTGGTGAATGGATTCTTCTTCTAGTCCCAACTACTGCATCTTTGTTTCCAATAATCTAATTTGAAGGATGATTCTTCTATACTCGTTTTCTAGGTGTCTTTGGAGGCATTTTCTGAACTTGCTCTTCTGCTTTTTTCAGATTCTCTTCATCTTCCCCTTCTACTTCTTTTTCATCTTCTGCTTCTTCTTCGTAAATTTGTTCCATTGATTCATTTTTTTCTTCCTTTAATTCTTGTCTACCTGTTTCATCAATTATTACGTTAATGCTTTCCACAAATTTGTTCAACATCAGTTTGTAACACTTGTATGATTTCCTTGTACTTGAGTAACCAACAAGTACTCCTTTATCCACACGAGAGTCAAACTTTCCCATTCTTCCATATTCTCTTTTGATGTAGCATTTTCTTC
>JZKD02S2417493.1:12951-24130 GCA_000966675.3 Picea glauca | reverse complement strand
GTCAAGTGGATAAGTATAAGATCCAAGCACCCGTTAGAAACAAAAAGAATTAAATGCACATATTCAAAGGTTTTGAGGATCAGAGTGACACATACCATGATACCCGGACTCATTATCTCATGGAGAAAGATCCATCTCTGCTACAAGACCAAGCCAAGGTGATGGATGTTGCTGCTGCTGACAAAGTGGAGGCACTGAAAGGGAGAAAGATGGGCCCTCCAGGGCCATGCTCAAGTCAATTTGGCTCTTGGTACTCCATGTCTAGGACCTGTGGGCCTCGAGACATAATCTCCTTAGTTATCCCTAAAAGTGAGGGATAACATTTGGCTCCAGCTCGGGGACATGTGCTCACCGTAGAGTGCATGATAACCTTAGCATCTTTGGCATAACCTCTAACCTGCTTGATCTCAATAGAAGCTATTAGTAATCATTTGGGGTGGTGATATGTAATGTCTCCCACCTCTTGATGAAGAGGTTAGGAGAGACTCAGTAGTCTATCCATCCCCACTAGACTATAGTCTCATGCAGTTTGGGGAAAAGTCAGCTAAACCTAATGTTATATTTTAAAGTTGACTTGAAAAAGTGAAAGGCAACTCACTGGGAGATTAGAGCGCTTGAGGTTGAGTTAGGAGTTGAACCTAAGGGTTAACTTAACTCAACAGAAGATTAGAAGGAGGTATAAAGGGAAGCCTAAGGCGCACCCCTCACTCATCTTGGATTATTATGCATTTGTCTATTGGGCTCTTGAGTGTTAAGGTTTAATCTATTATTAGGTTTCCTTTTATTTCATTAGATAACCATAGCATAAATAGGATCACTGAGAAATACACAATCACAAGAGACACATCATTTATCCTGGGAAACCCTCATGTGGGAGAAAACCCAACAAAAACTTCCTTAATATAGATAGCCAATACAATGCCAAGAGACAACTCAAACAAATACAGAAAGTCCTCTCCCAAGAATGCGCCTCTCTCTCTCTCTTCTTCTCCAACTGCAACTCCAGACTTGCGCTCTAATCATCAAGTGAGTGAATGAACAAATGAGGCGCTAGCCTCTCTTATTTCTACAATCTGGCAGGCGTTGAACTGGGGTGTCATTTCACTGGCTGGGCCGACTTCTCATTCTGGGTGGTTATAACCACTTTAATATATTCTGGGGCCGACTTTTCATTTAGCCTATTACAATTAGGGTTTGACCAATCCGCAAAAAGGGATTTGGTCATTTATAATACCCGACATGATCAATCCACAAAAGGGGATTAATCTAATGAATTATACATCAATAATGATTAGAATACTCTTTGCAGTTACAATATTTCAACACTCCCCCTTAACAAGAAGGGTATTCTACAACAGCATCAGGCAAGAGAGAGGGCAGCATCATCAACAACATCTTGGAACACTGACTAGCGTATCTATAAATCATCAGAAGTTTTTCTCATCATCCACATCGTCTTTCACAACGAAGAGCTAAAATGATATCACCATCTGCATTAACATGGATTAGTATGAAACTAATACATCATCATCACAGCACGAGGCTGGTCACATCATCACAGCACGAGGCTAGCACATCATCACAGCGCGAGGCTGGTACATCATCACAGCACGAGGCTGGAATCTCAACACAACAATTAAGCTGACAACACCACACAACAATTAAACTGGAATCTCAACACAATGATTAAGCTAGCAACAACAATTAAGCTGGAATCACAACACAACAATTAAGCTGGAATCACAACACAGAAATTAAGCTGGAATCACTACACAACAATTAAGCTGGAATCTCAACACAACAATTAAGCTGGAATCACAACACAACAATTAAGATGGAATCTCAACACAACAATTAAGATGGAATCACAACACAGCAATTAAGATGGAATCTCAACACAACAATTAAGATGGAATCACAACACAACAATTAAGCTGGAATCTCAACACAGCAATTTAGCTCGAATCACAACACAACAATTTAGCTGGAATCTCAACACAACAATTAAGCTGGAATCTCAACACAGCAATTAAGCTGGAATCTCAACACACCAATTAAGTTGGAATCACAACACAACAATTAAGCTGGAATCACAACACATCAATTAAGCTGGAATCTCAACACAACAATTAAGCTGGAAGCACAGCACTAGGTTGGCATCACCACACAACAATTAAGCTGGAAGCACAGCACTAGGTTGGCATCACCACACAACAATTAAGCTAGAAGCACAACACTACACTGGCATCACCACAACACTACTCCCCCTATCGAGGAGGTCCTTTCGGACTATACCAAGCTTATCTCGAAAGTGCTCAAACTTTACATGAGATAGAGGCCTGGTCAACACATCGACAACCTGTTCATCTGTGCTAACATACTGGAGCTTTATGGCTCCTCTCTGCACCATGTCACAGATGTAATGGTATCAGATCTCTATCTGTTTTGACTTGTCATGAAATACAGGATTCTCTGTCATCTTTATGCAGCTTTGGTTATAGCATAGGATCATGGTTGCTTCCATATCTAGGTCGAATAGACCAGTCAACAACTTACGAAGCCATATGGCTTCACAACCGGTAGAACACGCAACAATGTATTCTGCTTCCATTCTACTGAGAGCAATGCTTGATTGCTTCCTACTTTTCCATGAGATCATGGCTGATCCCAGACTGAAACAACATCCTGAAGTGCTCTTCCTGTCAGAGACACTTTCAACCCAATTTGAATCAATGTACCCACTCAGTGTGAAATTATGATCTCCATCATAGCTGAGACCACAATCTAATGTACCCTTGAGATACCTCATCACATGTTTTGCAGTAACTAGGTGAACATTTATGGGTTCTACCAGAAACTGACTCAAAGTGTTCACGGCAAAACAGATATCTGGTCTGGTGTTCGTCATATACATCAGCGATCCAATGATCTGTCTATACAGTGTGGCATCAATCAATTCTGGCGAAGTGTCGACCATAAGCTTCAGCTTCGTTTCCATGGGTGTATTCATGGACTTGCACTCCAACATATCAAATCTCTTCAGGATTTCAACTGCATACTTNCCGACTTCTCATTCTGGGTGGTTATAACCACTTTAATATATTCTGGGGCCGACTTTTCATTTAGCCTATTACAATTAGGGTTTGACCAATCCGCAAAAAGGGATTTGGTCATTTATAATACCCGACATGATCAATCCACAAAAGGGGATTAATCTAATGAATTATACATCAATAATGATTAGAATACTCTTTGCAGTTACAATATTTCAACACTCCCCCTTAACAAGAAGGGTATTCTACAACAGCATCAGGCAAGAGAGAGGGCAGCATCATCAACAACATCTTGGAACACTGACTAGCGTATCTATAAATCATCAGAAGTTTTTCTCATCATCCACATCGTCTTTCACAACGAAGAGCTAAAATGATATCACCATCTGCATTAACATGGATTAGTATGAAACTAATACATCATCATCACAGCACGAGGCTGGTCACATCATCACAGCACGAGGCTAGCACATCATCACAGCGCGAGGCTGGTACATCATCACAGCACGAGGCTGGAATCTCAACACAACAATTAAGCTGACAACACCACACAACAATTAAACTGGAATCTCAACACAATGATTAAGCTAGCAACAACAATTAAGCTGGAATCACAACACAACAATTAAGCTGGAATCACAACACAGAAATTAAGCTGGAATCACTACACAACAATTAAGCTGGAATCTCAACACAACAATTAAGCTGGAATCTCAACACAACAATTAAGCTGGAATCACAACACAACAATTAAGATGGAATCTCAACACAACAATTAAGATGGAATCACAACACAACAATTAAGATGGAATCTCAACACAACAATTAAGATGGAATCACAACACAACAATTAAGCTGGAATCTCAACACAGCAATTAAGCTGGAATCTCAACACAGCAATTTAGCTCGAATCACAACACAGCAATTTAGCTGGAATCTCAACACAGCAATTAAGCTCGAATCTCAACACAGCAATTAAGCTGGAATCACAACACAACAATTAAGCTGGAATCACAACACATCAATTAAGCTGGAATCTCAACACAACAATTAAGCTGGAATCTCAACACAACAATTAAGCTGGAAGCACAGCACTAGGTTGGCATCACCACACAACAATTAAGCTGGAAGCACAACACTACGCTGGCATCACCACAACACTACTCCCCCTATCGAGGAGGTCCTTTCGGACTATACCAAGCTTATCTCGAAAGTGCTCAAACTTTACATGAGATAGAGGCTTGGTCAACACATCGACAACCTGTTCATCTGTGCTAACATACTGGAGCTTTATGGCTCCTCTCTGCACCATGTCACAGATGTAATGGTATCAGATCTCTATCTGTTTTGACTTGTCATGAAATACAGGATTCTCTGTCATCTTTATGCAGCTTTGGTTATAGCATAGGATCATGGTTGCTTCCATATCTAGGTCGAATAGACCAGTCAACAACTTACGAAGCCATATGGCTTCACAACCGGTAGAACACGCAACAATGTATTCTGCTTCCATTCTACTGAGAGCAATGCTTGATTGCTTCCTACTTTTCCATGAGATCATGGCTGATCCCAGACTGAAACAACATCCTGAAGTGCTCTTCCTGTCAGAGACACTTTCAACCCAATTTGAATCAATGTACCCACTCAGTGTGAAATTATGATCTCCATCATAGCTGAGACCACAATCTAATGTACCCTTGAGATACCTCATCACATGTTTTGCAGTAACTAGGTGAACATTTATGGGTTCTACCAGAAACTGACTCAAAGTGTTCACGGCAAAACAGATATCTGGTCTGGTGTTCGTCATATACATCAGCGATCCAATGATCTGTCTATACAGTGTGGCATCAATCAATTCTGGCGAAGTGTCGACCATAAGCTTCAGCTTCGTTTCCATGGGTGTATTCATGGACTTGCACTCCAACATATCAAATCTCTTCAGGATTTCAACTGCATACTTNACATACAACGACAATATCATCGGTTCATCATTCATAACCTTGAAGTAGAGGTTAGAATTAGTGTTGGACTTAGTATGCCAAAACAATCAAACTAGGCCAACCTTGTCATCAGAGCTTTAGAAATTAGAACAACACCAATGGTATTCATATATCATCTACTTTCTCTCAAACCTTACTTGACCAAGTCATTTGATTGGTCATAAGAGGAGGGCTTTAAGGTTGAAAGCAGAAAAGTATTGTATCATTCAAGACGGCTTGGGGTGGAAGAACCCCGATGGAGTGATACTTAGGTGTGTTGATGAGCTAGAGTCCAAGAGACATTTGGTTGACTTCCATTCAGGGTTTTGTGGTGGACACTTTGCGGCTAAAACTACTGCCCACAAAACCCTCAGAGCAGGTTACTATTGGTCGACCATTTTCTCAGATGTACACAAAATGGTCAAGGGTTGTCAGCAGTGTCAGTTATTTTCAGGAAAGCAAAAGCTAAAAGCCTTGCCTCTTCAGCCTATAGTTGTCAAAGCTCCTTTTCAGCAGTGGGGGCTTGATTTCATTAGTCAATTTAAAGATAATTCAAGTAATGGTTATACTTGGATAATTATAGCAACTGAATATTTTACTAAGTGGGTAGAAGCAATACCCACTAAGTCATGGACCGACAAAGTGGTCATGAATTTCCTTGAAGATAGGATAATCACTCGGTTCAGTGTGCCCGCCAAGATTACAACCGATAATGCCAAGGCCTTCAGTTCTACAGATTTATCTTCTTTTTGTTTTAACTTTTAAGTATGGCATTGTGTTCTCCCACTCTTCAAACTATTATCCCCAAGGTAATGGTCTTGCTGAATCCAGCAATAAGAACTTAATGAATATTCTTAAGAAAACAGTGGGGGATAATAAGAGGTCATGGGACAACAAGATTAAGTTTGCATTATGGGTGGACAGAATGACCAAAAAGAGTTCCACCATTAAGAGCCCATTTGATCTTGTCTATGGGCTTGATGCTACTATACCAGTTCACTTAAAACTTCCAGTGTATCAGTTTGTCCAGAAATATGGTCTGGATGAGGACTTCCATCAGAACAAAATTGATCAGTTGATAGAGTTAGACGAAATCAGAAGGAAAGCATTGGATCAGAGCATAAAGAATCAAGACAGGGTAAATAGGACTTTTTATAAGTCTTCACGACAGAGAGTTTTCAGGAAGGGGACACAATCCTTCTTTGGGATAAAAGAAGGGAAAAGCCAGGGAATCATGGAAAGTTCGACAGTTTATGGACAGGTCCATACATCATATAGGGTTCAACTGGCAAGAATTCATTTTATCTAAACAACTTGGATGGTGAGAATTTGGCCCTTCCAGTCAACGGCCAACTTCTCAATCTTTTCTTCACAGAGGTCATCTGATGCCCATGGGGGCATCTACTATATCATACTCTCTAACCCTTATCTTTTGTACATTATGCTTTGTCTTTTCTATACATTATTTATTTTTTTGTACTATATGCACATGTATATTAATGCTTTTGTTGTATTATAAGTATTTGTATATTATCATTGAAAATTGGGTTTAATGTTGGTTTTATATGGATATGATTGTTGACATACGTCCATGGTGTAGGTAGCATAATTCTGGATTCTCACATGGTCTCCTATAGATTTAAAGATCAACCACACATCTCCATATGGAGCCAATGTTATCCACCAGTTTGCACAATCTGGATTTCCTGAAGAGCCGCCTGTTATCCCCCACTTTCAGGGATAACTAGGAGATTATGTCTCGAGGCCCACAGGTCCTAGACATGGAGTACCGAGAGCCAGATCGACTTGAACATGGCCCTGGAGAGCCCATCTTTTCTCCCTTTCAGCGCCTCCACCTTGTCAGCAACAACAACAACATCCATCACCTTCAGCTTGGTCTTGTATCAGAGATGGTTCTTGTTCCATGAGGTAATGAGTCTGGGTATCATGGTATGTGTCACATTGATATTCAAAAACCTTTGAATTTGTGCATTCGATTCCTTTGTTTCTAACGGGTGCTTGGATCTTATGCTTGTCCACTTGACCATGTCTGGGGGAATGACAGGATGCCCTAACAAGCTTATGACTATAGGTTTTGAGTTGCCACTGGGGGAATTTCTGAAAATCCATTGTCCGTTCCCCTCATACATACCACTTTCCATCTTATTTACCACTCACCCGTCTCTTTACAATGGTCTGGGCATAGGGTTGGCCACTCATTTACGGGTTGTGCCTTACCTTGTGGGAAGAATGGGCTAAAGGCCTGGGGGATAAAAGAAACTGACAATAAAATCCTAAGAATAAAACCTCGAGATGCTTCGCCCAGGGATCCCCGAGAAAGCATTAAAAGGCTTCTCAACAAGAAACAGAGGGACCTGTAAAAAATAAATCAAGACCTAGTTGAGGGATAGGGGGTCTCATCACGAGCCAAACTATTAGGGCCATGGGTGTCTAACGGTATGACACTACTAGCAACTGGTTACCACGCCAGGGTAGTGGCTCTTGGCTGCATGGCCAAGAGAAAGGGGTCCTCATCACGAGCCAACCTTCTCATTTCCGTGAAAGTGCTTGTGGGTAACATTGCCACCTCTAGTCACCAAGCCAGGGCAGTGTCCCTTTACTAGCTTCTTGAAAGAAAAAGCAAGAAAAAGATAAAAACAATAAGACAAGACTTGGTTAGAGGATAGGGGGTCTCATCACAAGCCGACCTCTTAGGTCCATGAGCATCTAGCGGTATGACACTACCAGCATCTGGTCACCACGCCAGGGTAGTGGCTCTTGGTGGCATAGCCAAGAGAAAGGGGATCTCATCACGAGCCGACCTTCTCATTTCCGTGAAATGTTTGTGGCTAACATTGCCACCGCTAATCACCAAGCCAGGGAAGTGTCCTTTGACTAGCATCTTGGAAAAAATGAAGATTAAAAGGCATGAATGGGATTGGAAATATTTGCATCCATGACAGGTGCATCTCACCCTCCATAGAGGTACCCACCAGTAAGCCATCCCTTCTATCACTGCACCTTTTGCCCAAGCATCCCCATCCACCTCACCCATTTACACGACTTGGATTTAATCCTTTTCAGAAACAACCCTCTACCAATAGACATTAGCCCAATAGGACGTCATGTCACTTCCCCCAAACTTGTATTGCAGACTTGTATAATCTCTTTGAGCACTAGATTGGGGTAAAGGGGTTTTATGCACACATTTAATAAATATTGATGATTAGATGTGATTGACATTGCTATGATCCCCGTGACTTATGAGCCCATGGAGGGCGTAGTTGTTAATGTACAGGATCATGTCCGACGAAAAAGTACCATGTTGGACAGGTACACATGGGGAGATGATTAGTTCAGACCTCCATGGGGCTGAAGAGCCCACCATATAGATGTTGAGACCCCAGAAGGGGGTAGAGACAGGCCAAAGCATTTGTACCAGGGAAGAGCAGAAGAATCCACCAGAGGCAGCTGAGCAGACCTGTACCTAGGGGGGTTGAGCCCTCTCCACAGGAACGTTGGCCTTGGAAGGCCCAGGATATCTCCCAGGATACCCATGACATCACCCAACAATATGGATGTTTTGGGAGGCAGATATGGCAGTTTTGGCACATGTGGCAGCTTGGAGAAGCCCAAGGAGGGCTAACGTTTTTCTCCAGGAGGCTGCATTTTCCCTAAAAGGGGATAACGTCACCCTAGAAAGGGGATGACGTCTCACTATTGCTTGATTAGGGTTTAATTTTAAGACATTTAATGTAAAACATTATGATTTTGGTATTTTGGCCTTGTCGGCCTTTTAATGACCTAAAAGGTAATTTAGGTCATTGCTATTGTATAAATTGAGGGTTTTTGCCTTCATATTTTGATCATCTTTCACTCACTCATTAGTGCGGTCTGAAATTTGTGCCCTTATTAAGGTTATTGGCTGAAATTTTGAGGCGCACTTGTTGAAGGAAGACTTTTATCGGCATTTTTGGCATTTCTCTTGGTGGAAGGTGTTACAACTAGGGTTTTGCTACATGGTTTCTTGGTTTAAGTGTGAACCCTATACTCCCCCCGCTTGTACCAAGTAACTATTGGGTGCTCAAGAAGTATGGAAACAAGGCCTACCCTAGCTCCACAGGTCAGCCCAAGGGAAAAGAGTACTCACGGAAAGGACGTTGAGCGCCACGAGACCGTCTCCGGCCTATCACCTTCCGTTGCTTCCTCTAGTCCTCGTTTAAATGGCAAAGTTGAGTCAGTAGAGGTTCCCTATTAAGTCTAGTTGGTTATTATGCCTATGGACTAAGTTAATTTTAGTGTTTGGGTGTGAAAAAGTGAAGTGTAGTTGCCCAAAATGTGTGAAATAATGCCAAAACCGAAATGTTAAACTTGCAAGAAAATAAGTGTTTACCCACAAAATGTTACTTGAAGAGCATGAAAAGGAAAACCACAACAGCTTGCAATGAAAAAGAGATTGAGTTGTCTTATACCATCACCATTTGCCCATGAACATTTGCAATAAGATAAATGCTTGAAAAGTAAAACTTGCAAATAAAAGAGATTTTAAAGCATGAGATTTAAACCTATGCTTCCATGGGCTTAAGCTAGTACTTAGTTGTGTGAGATCTACTTCTAAATGATTTTAATCCATTAAGCACAACATGGACACTAAACAATTAAACTAGCCATACTATATCGGGGGTTGGTTTTGCCAACTGCTCATCCAAGGTGTAGGCAACAAGGAAAGCAAAACTTGAAATGAAAGAGCAAGAAAAACAAACCACTCACAATAGCACAAGGTGGAGGCAAGCCTTCCTATTTTGTGCCAAAGGGGGCTAGAAATGAACTAAACTAAAGCACTCCTAGCTACACAACCTTGTCCTAATGACAAGTGGGGCAAAGAAATAAAAACTATACAAAAAATTAAATACACAACGTAGCCTTACGATTTTGGGGGGTGGCTTTGCCAAACTCTCACCCAACATGTAGGCACTAATAAGCTTTACAAAATAGAAATTTAAAGAGAAGGAAATCCACTTGGGGACCCCCTTTGGACTTGCTTACAATGCTTAAAAGAGAGAGGAAAATGAAAGGGTTTTTTTACCCAATCAAAAGGAGGGTCCTTGGTGTGTGTTGTGACTGAAAATGGGAAGCATAACCCCTTGACCTGGCGAGAACCTGCAAAAACCAGCAAGCTATTGCTTGCTGGAAATGCTGCAACACACACAAAAAAGTCAAGAAAATTTTTGTTTTTCAACAGAAATTTTCTGCATACAAATTTCAGAAAAATTTTATAATAAAATGACCTATCTAAGAGTGTTAGAAACCAAAATCTGAATATGATTATGACAAAAAATGAAATGGGAAAAGCTAAGAAGTTTTAGTGAGCTATGAGGGTAACTTCTTGCTTGAAGCTATCCCAACAAAGCCCTTGAAACAATCTGCAAACTTTGAAACACAATGTGAGACAAGAGTAGATATGAGTTGCATAAACAAACAACATAAACTAGTTTATATCATTAGCTATCCAACACATTTAGGTTAGCAACTACACTATTGCTAAATCTATCTAAGCAAACTAATTTACTCAAGAGATCTACTCAATATTCCACAAAATAAACAAAGGAACTGTAATGTCCCCACTTTGGGACATCATCACATTGCAGAGGTTTATGATGACCAGAGTAGCCAGATGGATGGTATTGTTATCCCCGATATCTAGGGATAACTAGGAGATCATGTCTCGAGGCCCACATGGTCCTAGACATGGAGTACCGAGAGCATATTGACTTGAGCATGGCCCTGGAGGGCCCATCTCTCTTCTTCTTCTTCGTCAAATTTGTCCTGTCAGCAGTAGCAGCTTCCATCACCACCGGCCTGGGCTTGCGTCAGAGAGGACTCTTGCTCCATGAGGTAATTGGTCCGAGGTATCATGATATGTGTCATATTTGATTGTTATAACCTTCTTATATATGCATTAGATTCCTTTCATTTCGGATGACTGCTTGAATCTTACACTAATCCACTTGACCATTGTTGGGGTGATGGATGGGGTAACTTAGCAAGCTGGTATTCATGGGTTTTGGTTAGCCACCAAGGGGGATTTGCAGAGCCATCGTCCGCTCCCACCATCTTATCACTTTTACATCTTATACCCCGCTC
>JZKD02S2417460.1:9451-23628 GCA_000966675.3 Picea glauca | reverse complement strand
CCAGTTGGACCCTTTCCAAGCATAGAAGGCCAAGATATTTTTTGGTCTACGGGTGTTTTTCGACGGGACCTTTTTGGTCCAGGTTCACCTATGATTTCCGAAATCAACCCACCTGTGATTTCTAAAATCTCTAGCCCAGAGACAGTATCATTTACTACCGCCTATCACTTTACCGTCCCTATCGAAATGGCCCATCACACAGATACTACAGGTGTTCCAACCGGGTTTACTGCGGTTAGTCTCACTCCCATCAGCACACCGCGAACACCCAATGTCACTCCGACACTACCACCTGGATACCGTGCGTTGAATGCTTCCATTCCCACTCCTACGCAAACCCCATCCGTCTCTCCTAGTGGTCCTTCTTCTTCTGGGCACTCTCTTCTCGGTTTTATTCCGATACTCCCTCAATTTTATTTTGGAGGACCTTCCTCATCTTCCAATAGAAGTCTTAATCCTAGTGGCACAATTCCGTCATTCACACCAACTTACTAGATTCCTGTCGGTGGACAATTTCACCAAGGTGGTCTGACTCAAACCCCTCTCAGCAGGCAAATTCCTATTGGAACGCAAATCCCAATTGGAACACTACCCCAAATTGGAACACCACCTTCGATGGGAGGATCGACCCCACCTTATGGAAAAAACATACCTCCATCCTTGGCCCAGTATTGGAATCAGTTGATACAACATCATCCTCAATTGACTGGGGGGTAGCAGTTTCCAGCTGCATCTGTGATACCCCCTAGTATAGGCCAACCATATCTGGGTACATTCAATCCCATTTGGGGGGAGAATTCTCAAACTCAAGTCCTTGTTCCAGGGTACAATCCTATGAGCTACTATCCTCTCCAACCACCACTGAATCTGTTTGGGTCTTCACATTATATGCAGATTGCTTATGGTCCTACTGGTTTGTCGATGGGGCTTCCTCCCCAAAGCCACCAGTACCCGTAGGTGAATTGACAGTTACTCTTCATAGCCACTTTGGATCTTCCGAATTTGTCAAGGATTTTAAATGATCCAATTCATCACTCTTCCCAATGGCCTGTAATACCAACCAAGCTACCATCAGACATTCCTAAATTCAATGGAAAAGCGGGAGAGGACCCGAACAATCACGTGATGACTTTTCACCTATGGTGTTCATCCAACTCATTGATGGATGACTCTATTCGTTTATGTCTTTTTCAACGAACCCTCACAGGTTTTGCTGTGAAGTGGTATATATAATTGCCACAAGGTTTCTTCTCTGACTTCAACACCTTAGCTATGGATTTCCTCACACACTACCAACTACCGATTCGTTATGACACGAGGACTGAGATTTTGACTTCTTTCAAACAAAACAAATCCACTCATATATCCAATCACATTCATGAGTGGTGACAGTGACGATGTCTCATTAAACTCAAACTCCCCAATCAGTTACTGGCAGAATGGTTCACAAAATAATTTGTGAACGCCATCGGTCGTGACATCGCCATGGGTGGAGTAGTCACAAAAGAGAAGGCCATACGTTGAGCTCAATACCTTGACCTCGTTTATTCACAAATGGGAACCCTTTACGATTTACTACCTGAATTACCTCGTCCTTCCACTTCCACCACTTCAACTACCCTAGCTGCTTCGCATGCAGTTGACAGTGTGATTGGCACTTTCCAGGCCCAACCACATTCTGCCTCAAACACCAACCCCAAACCTGCTTCTTCTAATGTTCAAAATGCTCCGTCTCTTGCCACTCCCATCGGCAAGACTTCTGAGGTAAATGCAGTTTAATCTACCCCAACCGGTAAAAACAAATCCAAAAAGGGAAGGGGTAAGAATAAGGAGGACAAAAATACTTCTCAAGCAGAGCGAACCAAAACTACCCCTGTTGACGATCGGGATAAGCACAAACCTTGATACCCTTGTCTTATCTGTGGTGATGATCACTACACAAAGGATTGTCCACGACGCGCCAAGGTCACTAAGTTCCTTCAAGGAGCTCCAAAACCACCTGCTCCGACCATTTTGTCCCAACCCTTCCCGTCTCAACAACAGGCTCAGTTGGTCATTCATGAACAACCCTCATATTCTACTACATCCTATGTTTTGATGTGTACCGACGATTCAAAGCAAAGCGACGTTTCACTCACTACTTGAGCCAAAGAGTATTCTCCCTCTAAAGAGAATGCTGATGATCTACTTCCTTCCTTGGTACAACCCTCTCCATCGACTCCACCTACCAATAATCCTCTTCATCTCGAACGACCGAGCCTCGACACAGTTCTTCGACCCCCCCCAAAGGGAATCGTGTAGAAATAAGCTTTCAATCCTCATGCTCGTGCGGCCCAAAACTACAACTTTGTTGAAGATCTAGCCCAAGCACCCTCTGCGATGTCATCCTTCGAAGTTCTTCAAAGTTGTCCCACACAATGGAAGGCACTGTTGAAAGCTATCAGTGGAATCGACCCGACGGATACGAATTTAATAATTTTTGACTTGGAAGATCACATTCCAAGGTTACCCCCTCAACTCACGTTCTAGATCCAAGTGATTGTCTATGACGAAAACATTTTTCGAACCGTTATCGATGAGGGTGCCTCGACATGTGTTATGTATCTTGCTTGCTAGAAATATATTGGCTCTCCTTCTTTGAATGAATCCCAGAACACTCTTAAAGCCTTCAACGACTCCAGTTTTAAGCCCTATGGTGTCCTTCCTTCATTGCCCATCATGTTAGAAGAAAAATGGTCCAAGTGGAAGTGGAAGTCTTTGACACTCCCTTTGATTATAATCTTCTGCTTGGCCGCAACTGGATCGATTCCATGCGTGCAGTTGTGTCGACCCTTTTCCATGTGGTATGTTTCCTGCATCAGGGAAAGGTCATCACCGTCGACCAACTAGCCTTCTTTAATTCTGATATCCGTACTAGAAATGTACCGTTCATCGCTAAAACCCCACCGAGTTATGAGAATGTCGGTGTAGGCCTTCTTAAAGACTCTTCATTAATGGGTACTTTCCCCATTCCACCGCCTAATGTTCCACTCTCGTCTTTTGCTTCCATCAACATGATCTCCACCTTGATTCATGAACTTCCTGTGTATCATGACCCATGGATAATACTTGAACCTAGAGATCACCTTCGTTACAATGATGAAATGCCATTAAGTCTGGTCGAATCTACCTATCAGGCCATTCAATCAACAACACCTTCTACCCCCTCTCTTGGTGAGTTATCTCCAGATCCTTTCCGTGTCATTTTTTCCACTGACGAGATGATCATGCCTGTCATGGAGGACACCCATTGGGATGATGGACATCATCATTCCATCCTCTTTCTGGAGAAACATACCATTGATAAATACCAATGGATCTCGACCCTGTCGACCATTGTCGTCATATCAACTGTTCCCGGGTCCACACACGATGTTTTTTCTGAAGGGAACTTAAGCAATATCTTTCCCACTATTCCTCTCGACATATCCGTCAAACCTGGGATTGTTGAAAATGTCCATATCGGAGCTTTGTGTTCCTCTGACGAAATCGTCACCTACACATCCCTTTTCAAAGAGTTTTGTGACAAATTTTCCTGGAGCTATGAATAAATGTCGGGTATCGACCCTGAGATTGTGATACATGAGATTAAGACATACCCCAACGCTAAACCCATCCAGCAATGCCTTCATCCAGTTCACCCATGTAAAGTGGCGACTATCAAGCTCGAAGTCAAGAAACTTCTTAAAGCTAGCTTTATTTATCTGATGGCTCTCACAGACTGGGTTTCCAATCTTGTCCCGATTGACAAGAAACAAGGCACTATTCGTGTATGCATTGATTATAGGGATATCAACAAAGCTTGTCCCAAAGACAACTTTCCTACCCCCTTTATTGATCAGATTGTCGATGATTGCACCGGAAGTGAAATATTCTCTCTCATGGATGGTTTCTCCGGGTATAATCAAATCAACATTGTTCCTGAGGATCAACATAAGACTGCTTTTATTTTTCCTTGGGGTACTTTTGCCTATCGGAAACTTCCTTTCGGTATCAAGAACGCTGGCGTAACTTTTCAACGCGCTATGTCTTATGCTTTCCATGATATCAAGCACATGGTTCAACCATATTTGGATGATTTACCCACTCACTCAATCTGCTGAGTCGATCACCCTACCCACCTCTGAGCCATTTTCGTTCATTGTCGGTTCTACCATATACGTTTGAATCCTCATAAGTACTTTTTTTGCATGGAATCCTGCCGACTTCTAGGTTTTATCATTTCACGTCAAGCGATCTGGGTGGATCCTTTAAAGGTTGCGGCGATCCTTAATCTCCCTCCTCCTTCTACACTTCGCCAGTTACAAAGTTTGTAGGGGAAAGTAGACTTTCTTCGTTGTTTTATCCCAAATTATGCCAAGATAACTCGTGGATTTACGTGGCTCTTAAAAAAGGGTTCAGAGTTCGTCTGGGATTCCATCGCCAAAAATTATTTCGAAGCTTTGAAATTGTCCCTAACGCATGCTCTGCTTCTTTTTCCCCCCAATTACAGTCGTGATTATTTCCTCTATCTTGCTGCCTCGGATTACACCATTGGTATGGTTCTCGTCCAAGAGGATGATGCTAACGACGAACATGTTATCTACTACTTGAGTCGAAGTCTAACGCCTACTGAAATCAAGTATTTACATGTCGAAAAACTAGCCTTGGCTTCCGTTCAAGCCGTCCAACGCTTCCGGCACTATATCCTCTCGCGCAAGACTACAGTGATTTCTAACTGCAACCCCATGCAACACATTCTCACACGTCAATTTCTAGGGGGAAAATACTCCAAATGGATTGTGATACTCCAGGAGTTTGACTTGGAATTTGAACGTGCCAAGTCCAAGAAGTCCTTAGTATTTGCTGAGTTGATATGTGACTTTCCATATTCTCAAACGAAAAATGTAGCAGCTGATTCATTACCCGATGAATCTCTTTTCCTTATCATCACTGATGATCTTTGGTATGGTGATATCATCATATATCTCCAAACCCATAATTTTCGGCCAACTTTGTCTAGTACTGACCGACGTTGCATACGCTATCAATCTCGTCAATATATTATCCTCAGGGATACTCTTTATCGTCGGGGGATTGACTCTGTTTTTCGATGTTGCCTAACGTTCGATGAAGCTGAGAAAGATCTGAATGACTACCATTCTGGAGCCTGTGGTGTTCATAGGTATGGGTATGCTACTGTCCAGAAGATGTTACGAGTAGGATATTTTTGGCCTTCTTTATTTAACGATTGCATAATCGCCGTTCAAAAATGCCATGCTTGCCAGACCTATAATAACAAGATACGGTCCCATCCTGCTCCTCTTCACCCTGTGGTCTCTGTTGATCCCTTTGCGAAATGGGACATCGATTTCATGACATGTCACCCTCACTCAGTTGGGGGGCATGGTTACATCATTGTATCCATTGATTACTTTACGAAATGGGCCGAGGCGATGCCGACATTTGACAACATTGTAAAGACCACAACATTATTCATTTTTAATCACGTCATATATCGTTTTGGTGTTCCCCAATCTATCATCACTGATCATGGTAGCCACTTTAGAAACTTCATGATGTCAGAACTTACTGAAAAGTTGGGTCTTCACCATGATAACTCAACGCCCTATTACCCACAACCCAACGGCTAGGTCGAAGCAATTAACGAAGTTCTCATAACTATGCTCCAACGAATGATAGGTATTCAAAAAACAAGTTGGCACACAATGTTGTTTTCGACATTGTGTGCTTACCGGACATCTGTCAAGTCTGCTACTAGGTTTACACCTTTCTGGTTAGTCTATGGTTTGGAAGCCATTCTCCCGATTGAATGCGAGATACCCTCTTTAAACTAGCTGTTGAACTCCTACCAAACACTTATGCTGAGGAAGAATGTCTATTGTATCTTATGCGATTATATGAAACTCGACGCGATGCTACCCTAGTCATAGAAGCCCAGAAAAAATGTGTCAAGGCCCAATACGAAAAACATGTCAAGCCTCGCATTTTCTCCGAAGGAGATCTCGTTCCCCTTTATGAGCAAGATCGAGATATGCTAGGAGCTGGAAAATTCGAAGCCATGTGGCGAGGTCCTTATATCGTTCAATGAGTTTTGGAAAAAGGAGCTTATGATTTAGTAGATTACGATGGTATCCCTTTGAGTGAACCCAGGAATGGGTTATACTTGAAGAAGTACTGCATAAAATCATCTGTGCATGAGTACTTGTATTTTTATTGTATCATACTTCTTGTGTGTTACTATAGCTTGTTTTTATTGTTATCTAGTCTCTGCCCTTATGTGACATTGTGTTTGATTTCCAGATGTCGGAGTCTTCGCTACCCTATATTGGCTTCATTGATGGTGCTAGCCGTAGTACTCAGAACCTTGCTTCCACTGCATGGGCAATTTACGCCCCTACAAACGAACTTGTCTCCTTATGAGGTGTGTGTCTCGGCCGTGTGACCAACAATATTGCAGAGTATAGCATTGTTATTGAATTGTTGATAGATGCTATCTCACTCAGAATCTATCATTTGGTTGTGCGACTTGATTCGCAGCTTGTAGCACTACAGTTAAGTACTGTCTATACTATTCGAAGTCCTACTTTGTTACGGGTGTATTTGTGAATTCACCTCTTGGAAAGTTATTTTGATTATATTGAATATCAACATATTCCTAGATGTCTAAATACATTAACTGATGCATTGGCTAACTATGTATTAGACAAACATTTGGATCATTTATAAATCAATCACATCAATGTTCACACAACATAAGATAAACCGGTAGAAGTCATCTGTATATATAACGATCAAAAGAGGTTTTTACAAAAAGTTTTGTCCGAAGACCAAAATGTCAAAATCTGAAGCTCATAGCTTCTAAAAAGAGACGTCATGGATTACATTCACAGTAACATACGACTGCCTGGGCAACCCTACAGAGCAGTCAGCCTATGGACTCTGACACTCCTACTGTGTGACGCTGATAACATCGTGGAACCACTCCAAGAGGCATGTCTGAAATATCTGCTGTCAAACCCTCTAGGTTTTGTTCCACTGCTTGATAATCTTCGACATCCCATTGTGGCACTGGTTCCACCTCTCCTCGCCACTGAATGAGAGAAGTACCAGGAGGTCGGTAAGGTCCAACATCCGTGTCATCAAAAAATGAATTTTGTATTTAGTCTTTGGACGAACATATAAAAAATATTTGCATATGATAAAATTCATAAAAACATTTAAAAAGGAAAAAAATTGTGTACTTCTTACCAAGTTCCCCCCAATGAGCATCCTCCGGGAGGACTAAGTCCAGATCTCCTAAAAAATCCAACCCGACATAAGCATACTCATCGACCATCAACATCTATGGTCGCAACCAGTCGAAGAATGTATCATCATACTTGATAATTGGTCCAGCTACGTGTCGGGCCATGAGCTGACACCATCTCAGCATTCTTGGAACCCTGGGAGCCAGTAAATTCCACTCAACCTACAGCCTCAGTAATGGAACCCTCTCGAGAAAGAAGGACACTAACAACGACTCGTACCCGAATTTCTTCAGGTTGCCTCGTCTGCATTTGGTTAACTGCCTTTTCATGCTACGAAGAACTGCATCTACCTAGTTAAAAACCCGAGGTTCAACACACTCTATAGCATACTGAAAGTAACTCTAGAGCGCCATGTGAGGATCGAAGCTCCCAGCCATACGTGCAATGGTGAATAAAATAGTGCAGAGGGTCAAATCCCGCACTCCCCAAATAACTACTTTCCCTTTCTTCCTCTCTGCCTCGGGAACACAGTGTAAGCGACAATACTCACTCATGGGCAACCCACCACCTCTGCTACCAGTTAGGCTCATGTGGTACCCACTTCATGATAGTCCAGTCAATAAGTAAATGTCCTCGATATCCAAGGACAGTGTGTGGACCCCTACATGAAATACCTGCTAATCGGAATCCCACATATGCACAAGGTACTCTAATAACTTGACTTGGGCCCTCATGCCCGAGACACGAGGGTACTTCAAGAGACCACAATTTCTCAAAGCGGCAATAGTGGGTAGATGATTTCCAACAATGGAATTATCTTCTTCGTCCTCCCTTTCGCACCATTCCAAAACCATTTTGATGGCCAATTACCTGCATAAGAAGCACAAAAAGAAGATTAATAACTCTACTCACAATTTGGTTTTCTTTCATTGAGCAAAACTTAAATTTTTTTTTATGCTTTGCAGTTCTCGCAGGTGCCCTTTAGGAACAGTATGAGAACCTTGCAAGCTGCTGTGGGCTCACCTGCGAGAATGCCCCATTCTCGCAGGTCTCGTGTAGCCCACCTGTGAGAATGGCTGAGCGCACGTATGGCTCACAAAACCAACTCAAAAATGAGTTTTTACCAATGAAAATGCAAAATAAAACCATGAAAGAGTAGAGGAAAAAGAGCCTACCTCACTGTCATTGACATCTCGTCAAATGGATGCTCATAACTCCCGCAATCTGACACCGAATTTCGAGGGTAAAAGAGGGGTTTTTGGGCTCAAATAGTGGAAAAGTGAAAATGATATGGTAAAAAGAGTTTTACTTCTTTATATTTACTTTTACCATGTTATTTGAATTTTTTATAATTATTTTTTGATTAAAAACTAATCCCTAATTCCCTTTTGAGTGTAACTTTTGCAGGCGTAATGACTTCGATGTTCATATACAGGGATGCAGACATAATTTTTCTTTTTTTCATCACATGTTTTGATTGTTTTTTATGGTTTTTGTATAAAACCTCGAGCTTGGTCTTTGTCCATTCTCACACTCGAAAATACATGAGAACACGATTGAGCATACTTTTATCAATTTTCTGGGATCAACAAGGTTAAACGAAAAAGGAACCCCCTTGGAGTTCTCTTTGAGCTATTTTYAGACTCTCTAAACATGAAAAGATAGCCGAGCGACCTTGCTATTTTCACGCTCGATAAAGTATTTGAAGAAAGTGTCTGGTGGGYGATAATTTATCTCTTTTTYAGTCTCATTAGACTATTTTATGAAAAAGGAACTGAGAGAATTCTCTTTTAAGTGTTTTTCCAGACTCTATAATCATGRAAAACCTTTGAGTTTTCTATCTCTGGACTTGTTAAACAAACAATGATAGACCTGTAATGGGACCGAACCACTYCTTCCTAGGGTTCGTTAAACATACTCCGAAGGAMTTATCYRAAGGATAAKCTTATATCAACAAGCATATGTTATCCTCCTCAAKCTTGTGTAAAAATAAAGAGGTACTCGCCAGAAATGGTGGGGGAAAATTTGGRAAAGGGATATGTTTTCATCTTCATATTGATTGGCAGTAAGCATCTCTCTTGAACATGACACCCCCTATTCATTATATTTGAAGCCGATTTGGGAAATCYATTTGTCTCTCATTCGATGTGTTACAAGGTTACACCCTATGTCGTCTCTGAGTCAATGCTGCCAAATCATTGGTCATGTCATTCATATGTTCAAGAGAAGTCCATCTRAAACCTTTATTGAGTTGTCCATCTGYAGTTGTTCATTCTCTCCRTGTCAGCCTTCCCTGTGTCCAGTMCAATTTACATCATGCTCTRTGTCATTTTCAAAATATGTTACTCATTTCATGTCATTGATGGGGGATACATCRAGGCCCTCCTGTGAYGAKTTTTGTTCCATCGACTTCATCTCATTATCYGGAATCAAGACTTAGAAATTTTTGGTACCTTGGAACCTGCATGCCTCAATGGTAGGTTTTCTCGCTTTTGACAGTGGGTTTACATCATTGACCCCTGATCGAAAGATTCCATTGGATGTTCGACTTCAACTCACTCATTCACACTCGACGGATTGTACTAGAGTACCTTGGGAGTCATTGACATCATTGGTGATTTCCATCGCACTTGTTAACGGTTTTATCAATGACTGATAATCAAGTGGTTTCTGCCATGTTCGACTTCAACACATGTTATCACATGGTTAGATTCATACTTTTGGGTGACGAGTTTGAAGACCCTGGATATCATGTCTTTGTTCAGGTTGCGATGAAGTATGTATAATTTGTGACACATAGATCCACTTTGTATGTCTCGTGGCTATGTCGTCTTAATTTGAAATTTCTCATAGATCCATAGTGTATTCCTGGTGGCTATGCTATATTTTGACGGCATGGATCCACAGTGTATGATTAGTGGCCATGACCTATGTCTACAATATCATCCATCTGTGATCTGAGTATGGGAATGCCTACCTCAGGATGAGTATATTTTATATTCTGCAGATGCTTGGTTGTTCACAGGTTTCCGATTAGGTGTGCTCCTGGTTTCCGACACACACATGCAGTTTACAAAGTGTTTCGATTGTCACTAGTTCCAGCCTCATACTTTGGGGGGCATTCTATTACCCATGATTTTGGTCATCATGATGATGTATTGATGATGGTGTGCTCAGGCTCCTCATAAGAACTTTCTCCTGAGAAAATTGACATTCATCGCTTCCCATAAGACATACTTTTGAAGAGAGTTTGCAAGTTGCTAATATACCAGGGTGCGAGAATAACTCATTCTTGCAGGCTGCCTTAAGCTAGGGTGCGGATTTCTCGCACTGTGCTACATAGCTAGGGTGTGAACCTTCTCTAAATCTTGGAGAAAGATGAATTCTCGATGGTTCTAGAAGGGAATMTTCTAGAAGAATGGGTTGGCATTCGAATGGTTATCCTTGTACTGGATTCCTTGATATTGTGGGATCATTCTTATCCAAGTAACCATCTCATTCTCTCCTATACATTGATGGAATTCTCATGAAAAAGGTTAAGCAAGATTCATTGGAGAATCGGTGAAAGAATTGTGTGCAGGACTTAGCTTGAACAGGAGCTTGGAGACTCTAGCAAGTCTATCAAGAGGATTTTATCTTCGTCATGCAAGGATTAAGCAAGTGTGTGTGTTGGAGCCAAGAGCCATTGAAAGGAATCTTGTGACATCAAGGCGATCAGGTTGTAATATTCTACTTTCAATTAATATGATATAGTGGCATGTCCTTTTCCCATAAAGATATTCTTTCTTTATTGTGTAATTCCTTGATCATACACATAAGTTGACAGCTGAATATATTTTTCTATCTTCACTTTGGTTGGTTTGTGTTGTCTTGGTCTTGACCTCACGAGAGCCTAGAGCGAAGCAGGAGGAACAGAGACCCTAGGAAGCGATACAAAGGTATGTTACTTGTTCCTCCTTACTAGCTAATTCAATGGTCAAAACTTAGGGAAAGAGTCATGTCCTATCCTATTTTTTTCTAAATCCAGGTGGATCTAGGGAGATCTGTTAGTGTCCGCACCTACTGATTAGTCCGATAACAATGGGAGCCACAAGGAGTGATGTGTTTGGTTTATTGTCTAGTTATGTTTATTTTTGTTAAGAAATTAAAGGGAGTCACAAAGGGTTCCACCTACTAGTTATTATTTATTAGAAGACCCTTATTATTATTATTATTAATTCTTCCCCTAAACTAAAAGTTAGTTGATTTTTAGTTAACTTAACTAAATGAAGAGTTGAACTACTTCAACTAATTTGGAATGCATAAAAGCCAAATGAGAAGAAAGAACAAGGGGAGAATAGAAGGAGAAAACATACTAATGGTCCTATTGTAGACAACAAGGTTCAAAGCTGAATCATATCATTTAGACATTTGTTTTCAGAGAGTCAAGTGGGAAGGAGTCTGTGGCAAGCTGATCCATATTTTTAAGTTCAATTTTTACTTCTTGTCAGAGTCCTTTTGTATGGTTTTCATTGGGGATATCTAAGTTTGACCTTTGTCCATGCCCCCCACAAGGATTTTGTAAAGAGAACATTCTTTTGGTTTCTTGGAATGAAATAAAGCAATTGCTATTCTATCTCATCTGTGTTCAAATGTGACTTGTTTTTTGTTTCTTTTGATCTCCACATTTTCTTTTGCAATATGATATATTCAGAAAATTGTATAAAAATGTTATATTTTTGCAACAATATTTTATTCAAAAAATCATCCTAAGCCCTTGTAATTAATACTTGTGGATTGGGAAACACTTTTTGAGGCTATAAAAATAGGGTAACATTCCTGAATATCTTTCCTTAGCGAAGCAAGATCTGAAAATGATTGAGTAAGATAATTTCATATCTTTTCCTCAACATAGTGTACTCTATATTTGCAGATGAGGATAACACTACCCTTGAACAAATTGTCCTGGAAGATGGGATGGGGCATACACACTTTGATGGCTCATGATCCAACGAAGATAATGGATCTGGCATTATCTTATACTCACCTGCAGGTAAAATTCACAACTTTTCCTATAGGTTGGAGTTTTCTTGCACAAACAACGTCACCAAATTTGAAGCATTATTGCTAGGCATTGAAAATGCCTATAATTTGGGTTGTGGACACCTTACATTTTTTGGGGACTCTGAGATTGTTGTGAAACTTGTACATAAAATATATTCTCCTAGAAACAAGTTAATGAAATGCTACACCTAATATGTTTGGGCACTTATCTCGAACTTATTATCATTTAACATCACTCATGTTAAAAGGGAATTGAATTCAATGGATGACTTGTTAGCTGTTTTTGCATCCTCTCCTACTTCAAAACTTCTTCCACAAAGAACTGATTGTAATTTTCAATATTTATATCATCCTCATATCCTTGAAAATGTAGAGTCATGGAAGGTATTCCCTAGTGATGAAAGCATCTGTGCTTTCATACAAAATGAACCATATAAGCCCAAAGAGATTATATTCATGGAAAATAACAAAATTTTGAAGGGATTGACTCCTATAGAAAGTTCATTTACATCGAGAGATGTAGGAAACAAAGAAAATCATAAATAAGGGGAGTAAAAAAGGAAAGTGGGTGAAAACATTTCCTTGAACATTGGAACACCCAATTCCCCAAAGAATGTTAAGATAGGTGCCCAATGCACTAATGAAGAAAAGTTGAAATTCACCGAGTTACTTCATGAATTTCAAGATGTTTTTTCTTGGTCTTATGAGGATCTTCATGGTTTTGATCCTGCTCTTATACATCATGCCATTCCTATCAAGGAGGGTATAAAATCAGTTAGGAAAAAACAAAGACCCATTAATCCCACACTTGAAGCTACTATTAGGAAGGAGTTGGAAAAAATCTTGAAAGCTGGGATAATTTTTCCTATTAAGTATTCCGAGTGGGTTTCCAATTTGGTTTTCGTTTAGAAAACAAAAAGTCATATTTGATTGTGCATTGATTTCTGCACATTAAATAAAGTGAGTGTAAAATACCATTTTCCTCTCCGTAATATGGAAATGATTTTGCAGCAAGTTGCAGGGTCATAGATGATGTCCTTACTTGATGGTTTTTTTGGTTATAATCAAATCAAGGTGAAAAGGATAGACACATACAAAACCACTTTCACTAGATGTTGGGGCACATTTTCTTATGAACACATGCATTTTGGTTTATCAAATGCAGGTGCCACCTTCCAAAGAGATATGCAGATAGATTTTGACGATTTGATCGGTAAGATTATTCATATTTATCTTGATGACCTGACTATATATTCAAAAAACTGATTAGTTTAGTTTGGTCATTTTAGAAAAGTTCTCATTTGATGCAGAAAGTTTCACATTTTTTTAAATCCTTCTAAGTCTATTTTCAGCGTTACTAAGGGAAAGCTCCTTAGGCATATTGCCTCTGATTCGGGAATAAGCATAGATATTGAAATGATTGCTGCTATTTTAAACCTTCCTTCTCCCACTTCCAAAAAGGAGGTTCAATCCTTTATGGGCATTATCAACTTTGTCCATAGATTTGTTCCTGATTTTGTTGTAATGGTCAAACCAATTCATAATCTTATCAAGCAATATCGCTCCTTTTCTTGGACTGAATACATCGAGGATTAAGAAGGCAATCAGTTCTGCAACAGTTTTGGAAAAACCAGATTTTGAGAAAGACTTTATTATATACACTAATTCCACAAAAGATGAAATTTATGCCATTCTTGTACAATGTGATGACCAAAATAGCAAAAAACTAGCAGGTTACATGAGTCAAATCTTATCATATGATGAATTCAAATATTCTTATATCGAAAAACATGTTTTTTCTCTTGTTAAGGCTGTGGAAAATTTTTGCCACTTTATCTTAGGAAA
>JZKD02S2417449.1:0-18696 GCA_000966675.3 Picea glauca | reverse complement strand
CGTCTTTTTGATGCTGTCATTAGCAATGTTTTCTACATGGATGATAGTGGCTTCAGTAAGATGTAACATGGTTCAAATGGCTAACAATATACTGTCAGTTGTCATGATTGTGTTATAATTGATCTTGATGAGACATGTGCACAGGACAGAGTTCAGAGACAGAGAGCAAGCCGGGTGGCTTATCCCTAGGTTGTTGACTGGTCAGTAACCTTTTGGGGACCAAAAGGTCTTTTTGTGGGGAGGTGTGATCCGAAATCGGATCCAGAAACCTGACAGGGCTTGAAAAATGCTCAAAAATGAAAGTGCTCGGAATGCGACGAAACCTGTGCCATTGCATCCGTCTCGTCTTCCTGATTCCGGTGGTATATTTTCTTTGTCAAATGGGATCCGTATGGAGAAGATATCGCGTTCTGTCCGAAAAGCCAAACAGGTAAAAAAAGGGATGACTGTACAGTCCGTACAGTCCACGTGTCATGATGACTGTGCACACCATACGGTCCATACAGGTGATGTGGTAGCTTCAGCAGATGACATGTGGCAGCCTCGGGTGATGACACGTGGTAGAGTGTGACAGGTCAGTTTGGCATACGGTTGGGCCTATCCATAGGTGACACGTGTCACCACTGTAAGGGTGACACGTGGCACGGGTGACGTCTGCAGCTGACATGGCAAGCTGACAGGATAGGTTGACATGGCAGTACGACTCTGATAGGTTGTCCAATTAGCGATTGACACGTGTCATGGTTTGGTTGGTTTTTAAGGTGCCATGTGGCCCAGTCAAGGGCTGCCACGTGGCATCGCGTGGTTGGCTGTTGGTTTTGGTGTAAAATTGTTATGTCGCCGGGGGATCGAACCCGCGACCTCCTGACCGAGTAGAGGACTGGTAGGATCGGGCTAACCGCCCGGCCCATGGGTGAACCTTGTTATACAAACGACAAATAATATATTTAAGTTTTGGTTAAGGTTTGTGCGACGGAGAAAAGGGCCGGGGCTTAGCCCCAACCCTCGGCGCGACAAACGATACGCCATACAACCGTTTCATGTAATCAACGACGCGCAGTTACAACTGTAAGCCACGGGTCCTGTTCATATGCGCCACAAGACCGAGACCGTTCCACATAAAATGTGTGGGGAGTTGTACCGATTAGGCCCGTGGCCCTATTGGAACACACCACGACCGAGAGTCAGCGCGAAAAGGGGGGGCCAACGCACAGCCTTTGGGCTAGCGCTCGGCCGCATAGCCCCATACGACCGAGAATAAAGGGTGCGCACGTGGATGAAGGGGGCTAGCACCATATTTTTGGCAAAAGTGAGTTTTTATGCCTATAGTTGGGTTTTTAATTATTAATGTGCCTATTTTTAGTTGATTCTCTCCATTTTTGGGGGATATTGGGCATTTTTGGAGCCCAAATTCTTGGAGGAAGTTGGAGATGAGAAACCAACTTCAAGGATATATAACCAAGCTTGTTTGAGGCCATGAGAGAGCAGTCAGAGCAGAGTTATGCTGTAGAAAAGCCAAGCCAAAGCCATTTTGATGCAGAGAAGCTTTTGAGGAGGAGACGCTGTCGGACCATTTCTAGGAGCTCCGGACGTCTGTTTTGCATGCCGTTTTCTTTGCAGGGTTCTTGAGATCTGGACGAACATGACCAGATTATTCTTGTATCCATTTGGCATTGCAATGATGTACTTTTGAGCTTTTGAACATAAATAAAGAAGCCTCCCCCACAGAGACAAAGGCCTGGAGACGTAGGCAAAGTTGTGCCAACCTCCGTTATGAATTTGCGTGAAATGGTTTGATATTTATTCTTTCATTTCAGATCTGCAAATGTGTATATGGTTGTTATAATTCCTCTTCTTTCCTCATTCCTTCACTAAGTTTCTCAAATGGTTAATTAACGCATGCAAAATCAAAACTCAACCATAGACATTTAAAAGATCTTACGGATCAAGTGGTATCAGAGCTAGTTGACGTTTGGATTTGAGTTTTGCATGTTAACCAGGGAAAATCTACAGCATGGTGAAGGTGAGCTTGTTGTAGAGAATCCATTAATTGGATTGAGAAAGAGAGCTTCTCATAGTCAGAATATGGCATCGGAAGAAGGGATTTCTCAAGATGAGAAAGAGTTCCGGAAAACATTCCATGCTATGTCGGAGATGGTGCCAGTTTTGTACGAAGATTATTTAGAACGAAATCGATCAGTTTTGGGTAATTCTTCAAAAGGAAAAAGTGAAGATGATGCAGAAGCATCCCTCACAACAAGTAAAACCAACGTGGAAGCAGAAGACAGCTGGAAGACGTCCAACGCAAGTTTTTTGAGTTTTGAAATTTTCCCTTGAGATTGATGCGTTGAATATAAATGAGACCATTTAATTTAGGCACCTTGGTAAGAATGTAATCAAACCTCGAGCCATACACTCTTGTCTGAGATAGACAGAGGCATTTATAGTAGCAGTTGTAGGTAGATAACATTGAATTCTTAGATTAGACAGTTTTTAGAGTGCAGGGGGGAAACTAGATATAGACACCCTCATTTGTATCATTGTAACATTAGCAACAGGAGAAAGAAGAGTCTAGAGCATAGGAGAATAACATAGAGCTGTAGAAGAACACCCATGTATAGATCTTGAATTAATAGAAGAAGTTGATTCAGATTCATGGCTGTTGTGTTATTCTCTGTGTATGTGTGTTGAATGCTCTGGTTATGAACATTTCTTCCTATTAGGCATTTTTTTTATACCATGCGTATGATTTCATGTGTTAAGATAGAAGTATGAGAGAAGGAGAATGAGTTTCAATTGTTTCTCTATCTGAGCCAGGAGATTCCTGCAAGGTGTGCAGTTGAATTCATCTGCAAGGAGTGCGTTGATGGAGGCTCAGTAGTTTAACTCTTGTTCTCATTCACCCAGAAGTGGAAGTGGGTTGTTAAGGCTGTGCCAGGAGTGCGCAGGCTGAAGAAGAAGCCTCAGTTGTGGATTTGAGCAAAGGAGATTGAAGGTTGCTACTGCAGGAAGTGCGCAGATTCAGAAGGATTCAACACTTGGGAAGTTGTTGAATGTTGAGCACAAGGAGTGCGTGCAAGGTCCTCTAAAGAATCAGAGTGGAAAAGCTCAGGAGGAGTAAGGCCTTAGAAACTATCAAAAGGCTGCATAGACGATTTGCGTGCTAAGAAATCCTCAAGAAAGGAGGAGAGATCGACGGTCAGGATCTTGTCGAGGAGATTGACGAAATCTCGTCAGCCACTAGATCTCGGGAAGTTGCGCAGGATTTAAGTCCCAACGAGAAGAGGAGGAGCGCACGAGGAGAACAGGTCTAAAGCATCAGATCTGAGGTAGATACCCGACAGCCGTAGGATCTGCGAAAGCTGCACAGGGTTTAAGTCGCAGCGGACAGAGGAGGAACCCAGAGGACTCATCGGGATATTAGCTTCATCGGGGTTTCGCTGAACAAGAGAATCGAGACCTCATAAGTCCCGAAATCTTGAGAAGGGATCATAGCCATTGATCTCGGACGAGACACGTGTCAGCGATCCGGATAGTTCGGAGTTCGGGATATCAGGATTTCTGGAGACAAGAGTCTTGTGCATGTTGAAATCGTGATCTGCCATTTCCCGATAGGATCAGAGCCGTTGATTTGGGGGACACCTGTCCAAGGATCCAAAGGAGTCGGGCGTTCGACATATCGGAGTTTCCGCATACAACGGAATTGTGGCATTAAAAATCACGATTTCGCGATACCCAATAGAGCGACAGGGAAGCAGTGACGTGGAGGAGAGAGTTCACATGTGCATCAGGGATCGACATATCGGGATTCTCGGTGACGAGAAACTCATGACAGGAGAAATCGCGAAATCGCGAAATGCGATTTCCCGACGAAGTTAAGGGTGCAGCGGAGGATAGGTGTCGAAGGGTCAACCCTCGCTGGAGTCAACGCCAGGTGGCATCAGAAATCGGAGAATCGGAAATCCGAAGGGCGTAAGTTCTACGCATTCCCATTTCGCGAAGTCCAAAACTCCGATAGGGAAAGGACTGTGGTCTTGTGGACCAGCAGGTCACATGCGCGAGAGTTAGCCGGAGGGGGGCTAAGGGGTGCAGAGGTACCATCGCTGATCGGGAATCGGGGATCCATGAGAGCAGTGGATCACGACAGTGCGAGTGCCGATTTTCCGATCGGGATAAGTCCCGATAAAAGCAAGGAACACGTGGGCGCATATTTCATTGGGGTTCGGGGATTGGTAAGACTTGATTCGGTGGCTGTAGGACTTGCTATCACGCGGGGTTCGATTTCCCGATTTTGATAGGGAGATCATAAAGAAAATTTATGTGGCTGACAAAGTCCCGAAAGGGGGTTTTGAAGAGGATTCTAGCTCTTCGTGCCTAAGGAAGAGAAGGTCCTGGTGGGAGCGGACGTGCCCTGGGTGGCGTGTTTGCGTCAAGTGGTATCAGAGCATAGAAAAATCTTCTTTTCTTTCTATAACAGAGGACAGAGAGAATTCACCATGCTGCCAAGGAGAAGGGGTAGAGAATCACCCAATCCAGAGGAGGAAAAGGAATTTTCCAGAGGCAGAGAAATGTCCAGAGAAAGAAGTAGCCAAGGACAGGATCTAGACGTGGAGAGAGAAATACGAAATCTTCGTGCTAGAATGGGGGACATGGAGACATCACGAAGGCGAAAGGCTGATGTAGGAGATATCAGTGAATCTGAGGATGAAGGTGGTGTTGGACATAGAGAAGAAGAAGAAATCTTAGCAGAAGAGGCAGCCAATGAGCGATTAATTAAGGCTATCACCCGGATGAGTTCGAGAACAAAGATGGACATTCCAGCTTATGAAGGGAGTCTAGATGCGGAAGAGCTGCTAGACTGAATTAGAGCTCTTGATACTTACTTCGATTATGAAGATATCGAAGATGATAAGAAGGTCAGACATGCTGTCACAAGATTAAAAGGACATGCAGCATTGTGGTGGGATGAACTGCAAGCTGATAGGCATTGCCAAGGCAATCAAAAAATTAAGAGCTGGGATACGATGATTGCAAAGATGAAGGCGAAATTCATTCCCAGGGACTATCAAATTTCTCTGTTCAGGAGGATGCAAAATCTGAGACAGAAGTTGATGACAGTGAGGGAGTATACTGAGGAATTTTACAGGTTTAATATCAGGGCAGGTCATCGTGAAAGCAATGACGAAAAGGTGGCCAGGTATATGAATGGCCTGAGGTATGAAATTAAGGATGAACTAAATTTGGCGACCATTCGAACGGTGGAGGATGCATACCAATTGGCTCTGAAAGATGAGGAGAAGCTGAGCCGTAAACAAAGTCAGAGGGGCCGAGGCAGGAGTCAGCTCAAAGGAAAATCAGTTGCTCAAGATAAATGCCAGAATCCCAAGGATGACTGGAAGAAACCTCAAACTCAGACAGATAGAGGTGGAATTTCACAGCGATGGCGATATGCTGAGCAAAAAGAGAAGCATAATGAGCAGAGAGGAGGATATGATGATAATAATAGGTTTCCTCGTACCAGAGGTAGAGGAAGAGGAAGAGGTGGAGTAATCACTTGCTACACAGGTGGAAAGAATGGACATAAGTCAGTTGACTGCCCAGATAGGAATAAGGATGGAGGAGAAGCTCACATCACCGAGGCACAAAGGCGAGATGTTGAGGCAGAGTACGCTGAAGGCGGAAGATCACTGGTAATGCGGAAAGTCCTTTTGACGCCGGAGAAGGAGATGGAGAATCCAACACAGAGGAATAGTCTTTTTAGGACTACTTGCAAGACCAAGGGTTGGGCATGCAAGGTCATCGTGGATAGTGGAAGCACCGATAATCTCGTTTCAACCGAGATGGTGGAGAAACTAGAATTGGAGACAACTGATCACCCGAGTCCATACAGAGTTTCATGGCTACAGAAGGGACATCAGGTAAATGTCACTAAACAGTGCTTAGTTGACATTAAGATAGAAGGATATAATGATAAGATTTTATGTGATGTTATTCCTATGGATGTCTGTCATTTATTGCTAGGAAGACCATGGCAATATGATAGAAGTGTAATTCATGATGGGAGGAAGAATACATATACCCTGGAAAAGAATGGGAGAACTCATATGTTGTGTCCAATTGAGGATAAAGAGGTGAAACTAGAGGTAAACAACACAATACTTCTCATGAGTGGGAAGGAAATTCTTACAGAAGTTAAGAAGAAGGAGGATCCACAATTCTTTGTGGTCAGAAAACTGAGAATTGTTCTGACTAGCACAAGAGTGGATGATTTACCAGGAGAAGTTCAAGCACTGCTGGAAGAGTTCGCTGATATTGTAGTGGATGAACTACCTCTTTCGTTGCCACTAATGAGGAGCGTGAGTCACCATATAGACCTCATACTAAGAGCTAGCATACCAAACAAATCCCCGTACAGATTGACGCCGCAGGAGAATGAAGAAGTTAAAAGATAAGTCCAGGAGTTATTGGACAAAGGTTTGGTCATGGAAAGCTTGAGTCCCTGTGCTGTTCCGACAGTACTCAGTCCAAAGAAAGATGGAGGCTGGAGGATGTGCAACGATTCAAGAGCCATAAACAAGATAACTATCAGATATAGATTCCCATTGCCAAGGATGGATGATCTGATGGATTGCTTAAGTGGAGCAATTTTTTTTTCAAAGATAGATTTGAAGAGTGGATATCATCAGATTCGTATGAGAGAAGGTGACGAATGGAAAACAACATTCAAGACAAACAAAGGTTTGTACAAATGGCTTGTCATGCCATTTGGCTTGATGAATGCACCGAGTACCTTTATGAGGTTGATGAATGAAGTCCTAAAGGAGTTCATCGGAAAATTTGTCATTGTGTATCTAGATGACATATTGATTTTCAGCAAGACAAAGGCTGAACACTTGAAGCATTTGGCTATTGTGATGAAGAGATTACAGCAAGAGAAGCTGTTGATAAATATGAAGAAGTCCTCATTCATGAAGACCGAACTCATTTATTTGGGGTTTGTTATTTCTGCAAATGAACTGAGGATGGATCCAGATAAGGTGGAGGTAATTAAGAATTGGCCATCACCGAGAAATATTTTCTAGGTGAGGAGTTTCCATGGACTGGCTAGTTTCTACCRAAAATTCATCAGGAATTTCAGTGGAATTAGCRCARCAATGATGGATACAGTGAAGAAAAGACATAAATCTTTTCACTGGAYGGAAGAGGCYGAGAAGAGTTTCAATTTGTTGAAACGAAAGATTACAGAGMAACCGGTTTTGGTGTTGCWAGATTTTCAGAAAACATTCCAGATAAAATGTGATGCAAGCGGGTTTRCCATAGGAGCGGTCTTGAGCCAGGAGGACAGGCCGATTGCATAGTTCAACGAGAAGCTGAATGAGGCAAAAGAGAAATATTCCACATATGATAAGGAATTCTATGACATCATACAGGCATTGAAGAAATGGAGACACTATTTGATTCCAAAAGAATTTGTTTTATATAGTGATAACCATGCATTACAATTTGTGACTCAACAGGAAAAGTTGAATCAAAGGCATGTTAAGTGGGTTGAATACATGCAAAATTTCACTTTTGTGATAAAACATATTTCTGGTACTGCTAACAAAGTTCCTGATGCTTTGAGCAGGAAATGTTTGCTGTTGCAGGAGATCAAAGTCAGGACGATTGGCTTTGATGATCTTAAGGACATGTATGCAGATGATTCAGACTTTAAGGAAGATTATGAAGCAGCTGAGAATCTAGTTCTCAGAGACATAAGCCAGTGGATAGAGTATGTGATCCAGGATGGATTTCTGTTCAAAGGCAATCAACTGTGTATTCCAAATTGCTCCATGAGGGAGAACTTGTTGAAGGAGAAGCACAGTGGAGGATTGGCATGACATTTTGGCCATGATAAGACATTTGCAAAGCTAAGAGAGTCATACTTTTGGCCAGGGATGCAGTCAGAAGTCAAGAAGTTTGTGGATAGATGCATGATTTGCCAGCATTCAAAAGAAAGGAAGCAGAATGCGGGTTTTTATCAACCATTACCCATACCTGAGAGGCCGTGGGATGAAATTAGCATGGATTTTGTATTGGGATTGCCGAGGACACAAAGAGGTGTTGATTCAATCTTTGTGGTAGTTGAAAGGTTTTCTAAAATGGCACACTTCATTCCATGCCAGAAGGCCAACGATGCGACCCACATCGGAATTTTGTTTTTCAAAGAGATTGTGCGACTCCATGGATTGCCGAAAAGCATAGTCTCGGACAGGGACACAAAATTCATAGGGCATTTCTGGAGAACATTGTGGAAGAAGCTAGGAACTAATTTGTTGTTTAGTTCTTCTTATCATCCTCAAATGGATGGACAAACATAAGTGGTCAACAGAATTCTGGGAGATTTATTAAGAAGCTTGGTGACAGAGCACCACAATAGTTGGGACAATGTGTTGCCACAGACAGAGTTTGCATACAACGACTCAGTGAACAAGAGCACAGACAAAAGTCCATTTGAGATTGTATAGGGCAGGCAGCCGAGAGGAGTTTCTGAATTGAGGGATTCAGAATAGACTGATACTAGTAGTGCTAGCGCAGGAGAATTCACTGAAGCGATGAAGGAACTTCACATCCAGGTGAAGGAGCGACTATTGAAGTCAAGTCAGGAGTACAAGCACAGAGCAGATCATCACCAGAGACAACTTTAGTTTAAAGTTGGTGATCTGGTTCTGGCACATTTGAGGAAGGAAAGGTTTCCGAAAGGAACATATAACAAGCTGAAGATGAAGAAAGTTGGGCCATGCAAGGTCTTGAAGAAAATGGGACAAAATGCTTATGAAATTGAGTTACCAGATGGGATCGAAATATCTTCGATATTTAATGTTTCGGATTTATATCCATATAAAGATGATGAAGCAGGAGTAGAAGGTAATGATCAACCAGAGGTCCAGTGGCGGAAGCAGATGCCAGTCGCAGAGAAGCCACAGATGGAACATATACTGAACAAACGAGTGGGTAAGAAAACCAGGAGGAAAGAATATTTTGAATATTTGGTTAAGTGGAAGGGTCATCCAGTTGAAGATGCCAGTTGAGAGACTGAAGCAGAGATTCAGAAGCATGGACATATCGTGCAGGAGCTCATGGACAGGAGCCCATGAAAATTTTCAAGCGAGGGAGTATGATGCAGGAGCATCCCTCACGACAAGCAAAACCAACGTGGAAGCAGAAGACAGCTGGAAGACGTCCAACGCAAGTTTTTTGAATTTTAAAATTTTCCCTTGAGATTGATGCACTGAATATAAATGAGACCATTTAATTTAGGTGCCTTGGTAAGAATGTAATCAGACCTCGAGCCATACGCTCTCGTCTGAGATAGACAGAGGCATTTATAGTAGCAGTTGCAGGTAGATAGCATTGAATTCTTAGATTAGACAGTTTTTAGAGTGCAGGGGGGAAACTGGATATAGACACCCTCATTTGTATCATTGTAACATTAACAACAGGAGAAAGAAGAGTCTAGAGCATAGGAGAATAACAGAGAGATGTAGAAGAACACCCATGTATAGATCTTGAATTAATAGAAGAAGTTGATTCAGATTCATGGTTGTTGTGTTATTCTCTGTGTATGTGTGTTGAATGCTCTGGTCATGAACATTTCTTCCTGTTAGGCATTTTTGTGCGTATGATTTCATGTGTTAAGATATAAGTCTGAGAGAAGGAGAATGAGTTTCAATTGTTTCTCTATCTGAGCCAGGAGATTCCTGCAAGGTGTGTAGTTGAATTCATCCGCAAGGAGTGCGTTGATGGAGGATCAGTAGTTTAACTCTTGTTCTCATTCACCCAGAAGTGGAAGTGGGTTGTTAAGGCCGTGCCAGGAGTGTGCAAGCTGAAGTAGAAGCCTCAGTTGTGGATCTGAGAAAAGGAGATTGAAGGCTGCTGCTGCAGGAAGTGCACAGATTCGGAAGGATTCAACACTTGGGAAGTTGTTGAATGTTGAGCGCAAGGAGTGCGTGAAAGGTCCTCTAAAGAATCAGAGTGGAAAATCTCAGGAGGAGTAAGGCCTTAGAAACTATCAAAAGGCTGCACAGACGATTTCCATGCTAAGAAATCCTCAAGGAAGGAGGAGAGATCGACGGTCAGGATCTTGCTGAGGAGATTGACGAAATCCCGTCAGCCGTTAGATCTCAGGAAGTTGCACATGATTTAAGTCCCAACGAGCAGAGGAGGAGCGCACGAGGAGAATAGGTCTGAGTCATCAGATCTGAGGTAGATACCCGACAGCCGTCGGATCTACAGAAGCTGCACGGGGTTTAAGTCGCAGCCGACAGAGGAGGAACCCAGAGGAGTCATCGGGATATTAGCTTCATCGGGGTTTCGCTGAACAAGAGAATCGAGACCTCATAAGTCCTGAAATCGTGAGAAGGGATCATAGCAATTGATCTCGGACGGGACACGTGTCAGCGATCCGGATAGTTCGGAGTTCGGGATATCGGGATTTCCGGAGACAAGAGTCTTGTGCATGTTGAAATCGTGATCTGCGATTTCCCGATAGGATCAGAGCCGTTGATTTGGGGGACACCTGTCCAAGGATCCGAAGGAGTCAGAGGTTTGGCATTTTAGAGTTTCCGCATACAACGGAATTGTGGCATTAGAAATCATGATTTCGCGATACCCGATAGAGCGACAGGGAAGCAGTGACGTGGAGGAGAGAGTTCACACGTGCATCAGGGATCGACATATCGGGATTCTCAGTGACGTGAAACTCACGACAGGAGAAATCGTGAAATCCCGAAATTCCATTTCTCGACGGAGTTAAGGGTGCAACGGAGGACAGGTGTCGAAGGGTCAACCCTCGCTGGAGTCAACGCCAGGTGGCATCAGAAATCGGAGAATCGAAAATCCGAAGGGCGTAAGTTCTACGCATTCCCATTTTGCGAAGTCCAAAACTTTGATAGGGAAAGGACTATGGTCTTGTGGACCAGTAGGTCACATGCGTGAGAGTTAGCCAGAGGGGGGCTATGGGGTGCAGAGGTACCATCACTGATCGGGAATCGGGGATCCGTGAGAGCAGTGGATCACGACAGTGTGAGTGCCGATTTTCCCGATCGGGAGAAGTCCCGATAAAAGAAAGGAACATGTGAGCACATATTTCATCGGGGTTCGAGGATTGGTAAGACTTGATTCGGTGGCTGTAGGACTCGCGATCGCGCGGGGTTCGATTTCTCGATTTTGATAGGGAGATCATAAAGAAAATTTCTGTGGGTGACAAAGTCCCGAAAGGGGGTTTTGAAGAGGATTCTATCTCTTCGGGCCTAAGGAAGAGAAGGTCCTGGTGGGAGAGGACGTGCCCTGGGTGGCGCGTTTGCGTCAAGTGGTATCAGAGCATAGAAAAAGATTCCTTTCTTTCTATAGCAGAGGACAGAGAGAATTCACCATGCCGCCAAGGAGAAGGGGTAGAGAATCACCCAATCCAGAGGAGGAAAGGGAATTGTCCAGAGGAAGAGAAATGTCCAGAGAAAGAAGTAGCCAAGGACAGGATCTAGACATGAAGAGAGAAATACGAAATCTTCGTGCCAGAATGGAGGACATGGAGACATCACGAAGGCGAAAGGATGATGTAGGAGATATCAGTGAATCCGAGGATGAAGGTGGTGCTGGACATAGAGAAGAAGAAGAAATATCAGCAGAAGAGGCAGCCAATGAGCGATTAATTAAGGCTATCGCCCGGATGAGTTCGAGAACAAAGATGGACATTCCAGCTTATGAAGGGAGTCTAGATGCGGAAGAGCTGCTAGATTGGATTAGAGCTCTTGATACTTACTTCTATTATGAAGATATCGAAGATGATAAGAAGGTCAGACATGCTTTCACAAGATTAAAAGGACATGCAACATTGTGGTGGGATGAAATGCAAGCTGACAGGCGTTGCCAAGGCAAGCAAAAAATTAAGAGCTGGGATAGGATGATTGCAAAGATGAAGGCGAAATTCATTCCCAGGGACTATCAAATTTCTCTGTTCAGAAGGATGCAGAATCTGAGACAGAAGTTGATGACAGTGAGGGACTATACTGAGGAATTTTATAGGTTGAATATCAGGGCAGGTCATCGTGAAAGCAATGACGAAAAGGTGGCCAGGTATATGAATGGCCTGAGGTATGAAATTCAGGATAAACTAAATTTGGTGACCATTCGAACGGTGGAGGATGCATACCAATTGGCTCTGAAAGCTGAGGATAAGCTGAGCCGTAAACAAAGTCAGAGGGTCCGAGGCAGGAGTCAGCTCAAAGGCAAATCAGTTGCTCAAGATAAATACCAGAATCCCAAGGATGATTGGAATAAACCTCAGACTCAGACAAATAGAGGTGGAAGTTCGCAACGATGGCGATATGCTGAGCAAAAAGAGGAGCATAATGAGCAGAGAGGAGGATATGATGATAATAATAGGTTTCCTCATACCAGAGGTAGAGGAAGAGGAAGAGGTGGAGTACTCACTTGCTACACATGTGGAAAGAATGGACATAAGTCAGTTGATTGCCCAGATAGGAAGAAGGATGGAGGAGAATCTCACATCGCCGAGGCACAAAGGCGAGACGTTGAGGCAGAGTACGCTGAAGGCGGAAGATCACTGGTAATGCGGAAATTCCTTTTGACGCCGGAGAAGGAGATGGAGAATCCAACACAGAGGAACAGTCTTTTTAGGACTGCTTGCAAGACCAAGGGTTGGGCATGCAAGGTCATCGTGGACAGTGGAAGCACCGATAATCTCGTTTCAACTGAGATGGTGGAGAAACTAGAATTGGAGACAACTGATCACCCGAGTCCATACAGAGTTTCATGACTACAGAAGGGACATCAGGTAAATGTCACTAAATAGTGCTTAGTTGACATTAAGATAGGAGGATATAATGATAAGATTTTATGTGATGTTATTCCTATGGATGTCTGTCATTTATTGCTAGGAAGACCATGGCAATATGATAGAAGTGTAATTCATGATGGGAGGAAGAATACATATACCCTGGAAAAGAATGGGAGAACTCATATGTTGTGTCCAATTGAGGATAAAGAGGTGAAACTGGAGGTAAACAACACAATACTTCTCATGAGTTGGAAGGAACTTCTTACATAAGTTAAGAAGAAGGAGGATCCACAATTATTTGTGGTCAGAAAACCGAGAATTGTTCTGACTAGCACAAGAGTGGATGATTTACCAGGAGAAGTTCAGGAACTGCTGGAAGAGTTCGCTGATATTGTAGTGGATGAACTACCTCGTTCATTGCCACCAATGAGGAGCATGATTCACCATATAGACCTCATACCAAGAGCTAGCTTACCAAACAAAGCCGCGTACAGATTGACGCCGCAGGAGAATGAAGAAGTTAAAAGATAAGTCCAGGAGTTATTGGACAAAGGTTTGGTCATGGAAAGCTTGAGTCCGTGTGCTGTTCCGACAGTACTCAGTCCGAAGAAAGACGGAGGCTGGAGGATGTGCAACGATTCGAGAGCCATAAACAAAATAACTATCAGATATAGATTCCCATTGCCAAGGATGGATGATTTGATGGATTGCTTAAGTGGAGCAATTTTTTTTTCTAAGATAGATTTGAAGAGTGGATATCATCATATTCGTATGAGAGAAGGTGACGAATGAAAAACAACATTCAAGACAAACGAAGGTTTGTACAAATGGCTTGTCATGCCATTTGGCTTGACGAATGCACCGAGTACCTTTATGAGGTTGATGAMTGAAGTCCTAAAGGAGTTCATCRGAAAATTTKTCATCGTGTATCTGGATGACATATTGATTTTCAGCAAGACAAAGGTTGAACACTTGAAGCATTTGGWTATTGTGATGAAGAGATTACAGCAAGAGAARCTGYTGATAAATATGAAGAAGTCCTCATTCATGAAGACCGAACTCATTTATTTGGGGTTTGTTATTTCTGCAAATGAACTGAGGATGGATCCAGATAAGGTGGAGGTAATTAAGAATTGGCCATCACCGAGAAATATTTTCTAGGTGAGGAGTTTCCATGGACTGGCTAGTTTCTACCGAAAATTCATCAGGAATTTCAGTGGAATTAGCGCAGCAATGATGGATATAGTGAAGAAAAGACATAAATCTTTTCACTGGACGGAAGAGGCTGAGAAGAGTTTCAATTTGTTGAAACAAAAGATTACAGAGCAATCGGTTTTGGTGTTGCCAGATTTTCAGAAAACATTCCAGATAAAATGTGATGCAAGCGGGTTTGCCATAGGAGCGGTCTTGAGCCAGGAGGACAGGCCGATTGCATAGTTCAGCGAGAAGCTGAATGAGGCAAAAGAGAAATATTCCACATATGATAAGGAATTCTATGACATCATACAAGCATTGAAGAAATGGAGACACTATTTGATTCCAAAAGAATTTGTTTTATATAGTGATAACCATGCATTACAATTTGTGACTCAACATGAAAAGTTGAATCAAAGGCATGTTAAGTGGGTTGAATACATGAAAAATTTCACTTTTTTGATAAAACATATTTCTGGTACTGCTAACAAAGTTCCTGATGCTTTGAGCAGGAAATGTTTGCCGTTGCAGGAGATCAAAGTCAGGACGATTGGCTTTGATGATCTTAAGGACATGTATGCAGATGATTCAGACTTTAAGGAAGCTTATGAAGCAGCTGAGAATCCAGTTCTCAGAGACATAAGCCAATGGATAGAGTATGTGATCCAGGATGGGTTTCTGTTCAAAGGCAATCAACTGTGTATTCCAATATGCTCCATGAGGGAGAACTTGTTGAAGGAGAAGCACAATGGAGGATTGGCAGGACATTTTGGCCATGATAAGACATTTGCAAAGCTGAACGAGTCATACTTTTGGCCAGGGATGTGGTCAGAAGTCAATAAGTTTGTGGATAGATGCAGGATTTTCCAGCATTCAAAAGGAAGGAAGTAGAATGCGGGTTTTTATCAACCATTGCCCATAACTGAGAGGCCGTGGGATGAAATTAGCAAGGATTTTGTATTGGGATTGCCGAGGACACAAAGAGGTGTTGATTCAATCTTTGTGGTAGTTGACAGGTTTTCTAAAATGGCACACTTCATTCCATGCCAGAATACCAACGATGTGACCCACATCGCAATTTTGTTTTTCAAAGAGATTGTGCGACTCCATGGATTGCCGAAAAGCATAGTCTCGGACAGGGACACAAAATTCATAGGGAATTTCTGGAGAACATTGTGGAAGAAGCTAGGAACTAATTTGATGTTTAGTTCTTCTTATCATCCTCAAATGGATGGACAAACAGAAGTGGTCAACAGAAGTCTGGGAGATTTATTAAGAAGCTTGGTGACAGAGCACCACAACAGTTGGGACAATGTGTTGCCACAGGAAGAGTTTGCATACAATGACTCAGTGAACAAGAGCACAGGAAAAAGTCCATTTGAGATTGTATAGGGCAGGCAGCCAAGAGGAGTTTCTGAATTGAGGGATTCAGAATAGACTGATACTAGCAGTGCTAGCGCAGGAGAATTCACTGAAGCGATGAAGGAACTTCACATCCAGGTGAAGGAGCGACTATTGAAGTCAAGTCAGGAGTACAAGCACAGAGCAGATCAACACCGGAGACAACTTCAGTTTGAAGTTGGTGATCTGGTTCTGGCACATTTGAGGAAGGAAAGGTTTCCGAGAGGAACATATAACAAGTTGAAGATGAAGAAAGTTGGTCCATGCAAGGTCTTGAAGAAAATGGGACATAATGCTTATGAAATTGAGTTACCAGATGGGATCGAAATATCTCCGATATTTAATGTTTCGGATTTATATCCATATAAAGCTGATGAAGCAGGAGCAGAAGGTAATGATCAACTAGAGGTCCAGTGGCAGAAGCAGATGCCAGTCACAGAGAAGCCACAGATGGAACATATACTGAACAAACGAGTGGGTAAGAAAACCAGGAGGAAAGAATATTTTGAATATTTGGTTAAGTGGAAGGGTCATCCAGTTGAATATGCCAGCTGGGAGACTGAAGCAGAGATTCAGAAGCATGGACATACCGTGCAGGAGCTCATGGACAGAAGCCCATGAAAATTTTCAAGCGAGGGAGTATGATGCAGGAGTATCCCTCACGACAAGAAAAACCAACGTGGAAGCAGAAGACAACTGGAAGACGTCCAGCGCAAGTTTTTTGAATTTTAAAATTTTCCCTTGAGATTGATGCGCTGAATATAAATGAGACCATTTAATTTAGGCGCCTTGGTAAGAATGTAATCAAACCTCAAGCCATACGCTCTCGTCTGAGATAGACAGATGCATTTATAGTAGCAGTTGCAGGTAGATAGCATTGAATTCTTAGATTAGACAGTTTTTAGAGTGCAGGGGGGAAACTTGATATAGACACCCTCAATTGTATCATTGTAACATTAGCAACAGGAGCAAGAAGAGTCTAGAGCATAGGAGAATAGCAGAGAGCTGTAGAAGAACACCCATGTATAGATCTTGAATTAATAGAAGAAGTTGATTCAGATTCATGGCTGTTGTGTTATTCTCTGTGTATGTGTGTTGAATGCTTTGGTTATGAACATTTCTTCTTGTTAGGCATTTTTTTGCGTATGATTTCATGTGTTAAGATAGAAGTCTGAGAGAAGGAGAATGAGTTTCAATTGTTTCTCTATCTGAGCCAGGAGATTCCAGCAAGGTGTGCAGTTGAAGTCATCCGCAAGGAGTGCGTTGATGGAGGCTCAGTAGTTTAACTCTTGTTCTCATTCACCCAGAAGTGGAAGTGGGTTGTTAAGGCCGTGCCAGGAGTGCGCAGGCTGAAGTAGAAGCCTCAGTTTTGGATCTGAGCAAAGGAGATTGAAGGCTGCTGCTGTAGGAAGTGCACAGAGTCGAAATGATTCAACACTTGGGAAGTTATTGAATGTTGAGCGCAAGGAGTGCGTGCAAGGTCCTCTAAAGAATCAGAGTGGAAAAGCTCAGGAGGAGTAAGGCCTTAGAAACTATCAAAAGGCTGCACAGATGATTTCCATGCTAAGAAATCCTCAAGGAAGGAGGAGAGATCGACGGTCAGGATCTTGCTGAGGAGATTGACGAAATCCCGTCAGCCGTTAGATCTCAGGAAGTTGCGCAGAATTTGAGTCCCAACGAGCAGAGGGGGATCGCACGAGGAGAATAGGTATGAGTCGTCAGATATGAGGTAGATACCCGACAACCGTCGGATCTTCGGAAGCTACACGGGGTTTAAGTCGCAGCGGACAGAGGAGGAACCCAGAGGATTCATCGGAATATTAGCTTCATCGGGGTTTCACTGAACAAGAGAATCGAGACTGCATAAGTCCCGAAATCCCGAGAAGTGATCATAGCCATTGATCTCGGACGGGACACATGTCTGCGATCCAGATAGTTCAGAGTTCGGGATATCGGGATTTTCGGAGACAAGAGTCTTGTGCATGTTGAAATCGTGATCCGCGATTTCCCGATAGGATCAGAGCCGTTGATTTGGGGGACATGTGTCCAAGGATCCGAAGGAGTCAGGGGTTCGACATTTCGGAGTTTCCGCATACAACGAAATTGTGGCATTAGAAATCGCGATTTCGCGATACCCGATAGAGCAACAGGGAAGCCGTGACGTGGAGGAGAGAGTTCACACGTGCATCGGGGATCGGCATATCGGGATTCTCGGTGACGAGAAACTCACGACAGGAGAAGTCGCGAAATCCCGAAACGCGATTTCCCGATGGAGTTAAGGGTGCAGCGGAGGACAGGTATCGAAGGGTCAACCCTCGATGGAGTCAACGCCAGGTGGCATCACAAATCGGAGAATCGAAAATCTGAAGGGCGTAAGTTCTATGCATTCCCATTTCGCGAAGTCCAAAACTCCGATAGGGAAAGGACTGTGGTCTTGCGGACCAGCAGGTCACATGCGCGAGAGTTAGCCAGAGGGGGGCTAAGGGGTGCAGAGGAGGTACCATCGCTGATCGGGAATTGGGGATCCGTGAGAGCAGTGGATCACGACAGTGTGAGTGCTGATTTCCCATTCGGGATAAGTCCCGATAAAAGCAAGGAACACGTGGGGACATATTTCATCGGGGTTCGGGGATTGGTAAGACCCGATCCAATGGCTGTAGGACTCGCGATCGCGCGGGGTCCGATATCCCGATTTTGATAGGGAGATCATAAAGAAAATTTCTGTGGGTGACAAAGTCCCGAAAGGGGGTTTTGAAGAGCATTCTATCTCTTCGGGCCTAAGGAAGAGAAGGTCCTGGTGGGAGCGGACGTGCCCTGGGTGGCGCATTTGCGTCAGAAGAGGAAGAGGACCATCCTCACATTCCTCCTTCACCTCCATCAACACCTCCTTCTTCTCCTTCTTCTTCAAGTTCAAGTTCTAAATCTAGTGGAAAGAAAAATGTTCATAAGAATAAACGTGAAATGCCATTGTTGAAACTTGATGTAAAATTTGAGTTGCCCATATATGATGGTGAAGTAAATGCAGAAAAAATTGATAACTGGATCAGGCAGATGGAGGTATACTGCATTTTGTAGCAGATCAAGGATGAGGCCACACAAATCAAGTTGGCATCTTTGAGACTTGCAGGTACAGCTCTTATCTGGTGGCAAAGCAAGCTGCAAAAAGGAACAAAAGATGTGGGTAATGTATTTCCATCATGGAAGAATTTCATTTCTGCACTTAGGAAACAATTTTATCCTTTGGGTTATAAAGAAAAAGCAAT
>JZKD02S2417404.1:350337-362190 GCA_000966675.3 Picea glauca | reverse complement strand
TTGAGGAAATTGCAAGTAGAATGGTCTTGGATATGGCATGGATGTAAGCCCGTAAGGAATACTGATATCTACAGATGCAGAGACAAACATTATGAGCAGAAAATTCATGTGTGAGAATTTTATTTCCTATATATAAACAGATTTGAGAAATTAAAAATCCTTACGATATGCTAACAATTGGTTTGGTTGATTGAAGGCTGAGAAAATTGCATGAATAATGGTATTGGGTATGAAATTTATATAACCCATAATAAATATTGATTCCTGCAACTACACGAGCCAAATGAATTATGAGAATAAAGATCATGCTTGGAAAATTTTGTTTCCTGTATAAATCAGATTGAAAATTTATGATTGAAAATTGTTATAATGATATATCATGATGAATGTATTTGTATAATACAGATGAGATGTTGGATATGAAATATGGTAGCTCAGAAAAAAGGGCACTAGAAGGAAATCAAGCTCAATGATAAAGGCATGGAATGAAGAAATTTCAATGGACTTGTTGCATCTGGAGTTCTCGAAGATGCAACTCTGAAACTTCCTAGTTGAGTGCATTGGAGCCCTGAAGAGAAGTGGAATATCTTGAGGAAATGTAGGGTAGAGAAAGGGGTTCATTTCTTTGGGTTGTGTAGGCTGAGAGGGAAGGATATCTTGCTAGTTGAAACAATTACCAGAAATATAAATTATGAAGAACATTATACATGTTTTGTGTCGGAATGCTTATTTATACATGTTTAATTTTAGGCGAGAGTGCCTATGTATATAAGAGTTGGTTGGAATTCCTATGTGAATTAAGGACAGAGGGCCTAGGTTTATAATGTTAATAACATTGGAATGGTGTTGTGCACTGAAGACAGTGCCAAAATAGGGGATGGGGATGTAAAACGCTGATTTTAATTGTTATGAATATAATGTATTATGTAATTGTGACTTAGGATGGTGAGCCGGTAAAGTTGAAAAGGGGTCAGATTTCCCAAGAAATGTAATACAACTATATACATTAATAAATAAATACATCGTTGGCTGCAATATGGACAAGGACAAAAGAGATAGGGGGATATGATTCCATGAGAGAGGGGGCTTAAGGGGGTAAGTCTTTTTGTTATATTGTATTTACCCATAATTGATTTTATGGATAAAAGGGGTTACATGAGCTTCTTAGGAGGAAGGCCATGTGGTTCTTGTTTTCATGTAATTTTTTAAACCCTTCACATGGGTAGTTTGGGGGTTTCTCTTGGTTAATCATTTAATTTTAGAATTCCTCATTTCACTCTTACAGAATTCGTGTGCTCTTAGGGGGGAAGCATGGAAATGAATTTCTAGAGGATGAGAGCCATTTTTAGAAGGTTGTAATATATTATTGATAATTCCAAGAGGGAATGGATTCCTGAGTGCATGAGATTAATGGCAGTTCAGAAATAACTGTTCACAGCTCAGAATCCATGGAGTTTCCAATAGGGATATTTCTTGACCAGTAGCATTGGATCAATGGAGAGAAATGGGATAGCCTAAGGGACTGCATGGCAGAGAAAGTTGTTCATATATTTGGTTTTTGTAGGATGAGAAGGAAATAGAGCTGGAAATTTGGATTTGTTATGTGGTTGGGAAACCTGAGATCTAGTTATCCAACTGTTGTGTGTTTTAGATTTGGCCTAGGACTTGTTCTTGTTGATTCATAGCCCTGGCTCGGGGGTGACCTGCTATTGATAGTAAATGAACAACATTTTCTACGGTTGGGAGGAATGTACTTGGTCTACATCCAATTGGTGAATGTTTACGTGCAAAGATAAGTGCTCTTTGTGTTTTTTGTACAATGTATTTTCTGTTGTGTATTTAATTATCTCTGAGATGTATTTCTGTGTGCATTCTTTCTGGCTATTTTTTGTGCATGACACACTGTTTATTTCTTTTATGTTGTACCATGGATATTGATTAATGCATGTTATTCTTTCAATCTTCATTTCAAATTAATTATTATCTGAATTTGAAATTGGTCCATAAGTGATCTTTTGAGGTAGCGTGCCCAGCTTGTGGGTGGTTGGGTATGTTACACATTATGTCCCTTAAGACCAGTATGCCACATTTCTTATTTTCCTATGTGATTTTTCCACTCCTTATGCTATAGAACTGTGTCTTCCTTCAACTCCTCAAGTCCATGACGAGCAAGGTCTTCGACGGGCGAAAGAACCCGATGTTCTTCCTCCTCATCCAACATGGAGGGTTCAAACATATTCAAATTTTCCACGTTCACCACTGAGATGATCCGCATATAAGGTGGGATTTTCATCCTAAAGGCATTCTCATTCACTTGTTCAATGATCTCAAATGGTCCATATCTAAGGGGCTTTAGTTTCTTTGATGCTCCTTGTAGTCATTCCTTACATAGATAGAGCCACACTTTGCCTCCAACATAAAATTTATAATCCTCCCCATGTTGATCATGCCTAGATTTGTCCAATTGTTGTCTCTTATCGAGATTCTCTTGAACCCTTAAATGTATATGTTTGATGTTGTCCAAAAATGTGCTTTCCTTCTGTTCTTCTCCTTGTAGTTTTGTTTCTTCCTTCTATTGTCCATAAGAATTATCAAATGGTGAAGGAGGTAGATAACCAAAACAAGTATTGAAATGAGACTTATTGGTGGAAGAATGAAGTGTTAAGTTGTAAGAGTGTTGAATGTAGACTAGTTGCTCGTCCCAATTATTTGGATGCTTGTTGTTGTAACCTCTCATCAATTGCACCAACATCATGTTTACTACCTCAGTTCGTCCATTAGTCTGAGGATGGAAGGAAGTGGACTGATTCAACTTGGTATCCATTCTTTCTCAAAGCACTGTCCAAAATATTCCCAAGAACCTATTTTCCTGATCAGATATGATGGAGGTTGGAAATCCAAAAATTACCTAGACATGTATGAAAAATAGTTCAATTGCTTCTCATCCAGACATTGTATTCTTATAGGGAATGATTACACACATTTTGTTGAAGTGGTCCACCACAATGAACAAGTAGTCATGGCATCTATGAGTCATAGGAAAACCTCCAACAAAATCCATAGAGATGCTCTCCCAAGGCCTTTTTCGTACTGTAAATGGCATGTACAAGACACGTTTTCGGTTTCTTGGCTTCCTAATGATACCAATATTGTATCCTTTAACAAACTTTACACCTACTCCTCCATCTATTTCCAATACACATATCCTTTCATATTCTCCACTATCGTTGCTACACCAAAATGCCTAAAAACCCTAGAAGTGTGTGTTTCTCTCATAAACTAAACTCTTCTATCCTCAGGTACGTAGAGTTTCTCCAATTTGTACAACAACCCATTTTGGAGGTGGTATTCATTTCCTTCCATGAAAACGACCAACCTATCCTTTAATTTCTTGTAGACTCCTCTGAAACATTCATATCCCTCATAATCTTCACTAAAAAGTTAATGAGTTAAATGCTCAAGTTGCATTATCATTCCAATTGCTTATATGTTCTTCAGTGGTGGTCAAGAGAGCATGTTTTCTAGTCTATTTGTGACTACTTTATTGTACTTAAACAATAATTGAAATTGTTTCAAGAAACCTAACCATTTTTAATGCCTCACATGTTGCATCTTGATCCGACTCTATATATATTGAAGGTGTTAATTATATGTGTATGATAGTCTCTTTTCTCAAGAGATAATGATTGAATGCCTTCACTTCTTGTACAATCGCATAGAGATCCTTATCATATGTGGGATAGTCAATATATTCTTCATGAAACAACTATGAATGGTAGAACACATGCCTCCCTCCTTTCAATAGTACTTCTCCTAATGCATATCGACTAGCATCAACCTAGCTCAAAAGGTCGCAACAAATTCGACATGGCTAAGAATCGAGCATCACTATTTTTCTTCTTCAAGTATTCAAATACTATGTGTTGTATATAATTACCTAATGAAATCACTTTCCTTCGGAAGTTATTGTATTTAATGGTGTTGCTAATGTGGAGAAGTTTACAATGAAATTTATCAAATATTGAGCTTCTCCTATGAAACTCTTGACCTTATTCACATTGTTGGGAATAGGCCATTGGATGATGGATGCAATCTTATTTAGATGTACCATCATCTCTCCTTCAATCATTTTTCAAATATGTATCAAGGAGGTATTTCCAAACTCACATTTATGCAAGTTGGAAATCAAATGAGTCTTTCTCAAGGTATCTAGTACTTGTGTCACATGTGAGAGGTGTTCTTTCCAAGTATTTCTAAATATTAGTATGTCATCTAGATATGCTATCAAAAAATAATCAATTAAGGGCCATAGCACATCATTCATTAGTCACATAAACGTTGCATGTGTATTTCATAATATAAAAAAAATTACTAACCACTCATACAAACTTTGTCTTATTTTCAACATTGTCTTCCACACATATTCTTCTGTGATCCTCACTTGGTGGTAACCTAATTTAAGGTCCATATTAGTGAATAATTGATCTTATTGTAGTTGATCCAAAAAGGAATCAATCCTTGGAAAATGATATCTATTCTTGATGGTGATCTTATTCAGCACACAATAGTCAATGAACATTCTCCATTTTCCATCTTTATTTGGCACTATGATGATGGGTGAACCACATGGTGATGTATTGGGTGTGATGACTACTTACTCCAACAACTACTGCAACTACTTTTTTACTTCATCTGTGTCAATGATGAGCTAACTATACATCCCAATCTTAGGCAGTGGTGACTCCAACAACAACTAAATTTCATGTTCAACCTCTCCCTTGGGTGACAGTCCCTCAGGCTCTTGAAACACTTCCTTGTAGGATTCAATCAGTTGTTATTGTTGTTTACATTTATCTGCACTACATCCTTCCTCGCATGCCTTCATATCCAACTTGTTTCCTTATTCTTTTTAATTTCCTTCTCTTGGGAACAACAAGACAAACTTATTTGTATTTTCGATGATTCTTCTTTCCTTATAAGCATCGATCCGATAGAGCTTAGTTTTTTCCTTGTGTGAATTTATTTCATTGTGTGCATTTATGGCATAGGATTTTCCATACTTTAATAACCTATATTGATTTTCTCTCCTTTTGAAAATGGCATCGCTCACTTACAAATATGGACATACCAAGTTGACTCCACATATTCCCATAGGAACCACATCTACAACTAGTTCATCAACAAATTTTTAATTGACGACAAACTTAAATTTTCACTTCTTTCTCACTTTCAATTCCACATATTTTCTTACCCAACCAAGGGGGTATGGATGTATATGATATTGAGTCTCCATTCCAAGCCTCTCAGCAAGGTGCATAGATATCAAGTTGGATTTTGAACCGGGATCGAACAAACAATCCATATTTCTTTGCTTCATGTGGATTTTAATGCAAAAGAGTTCATCCATTTCCTTCCCCTCCTTATGAATGCAACTAACTAATTCTACCTCTTTCTAAATATTAGTGTATTTAATATTCCCTTTTGTGCTTGAGGTTTTATCCCCCCATTCCTCAACATCCACTAATATCAATGCTTTCTTCTTCATTTTATGAAAATATTTGGGGCACTTCTTAAGGTGAAATTTCCAATAATTCTCCCGAGTGTGTCCCTTTTGATCACATCCTTTACATTATTGGATGGAAGGTTTTTCTTCTTGTACTGCAACAATAATTTTGTTCTCATTCCACTTCTTCTTGTTTTTCCTCTTTATCTACTACTCTTATGGTTCTACTTGCTTGTGAGGACTTGCTTGTTTCTTTCACTTGTCAACCTCAAAGTATTGTGCTTGAATACTGGCCTCATCAATTTTATTTTCTCTAAATAGCATCATTTTTCTACGAATCTATTTTAACAATGCCCCCAAATACTCCACTAACATGTTTGGAATTTTGAGAGGGACTCCCATTTGAATTTTTTTTCTTTTTGAACTCTGTCATGAACTCCTGCACTGATTGTCCTTGTCTCTGCATGAAATAATTCCATACCATATGATGGTGTTCTTCATATCCAATCGAATAAAACTGATATTTGATTATGTCCTTGAGCACTTCCCAATCAGTCATTGGTAACTCATTTCCTGGTTCTTTTCTTACTATGTCACTCTCCCATAATGTCAATGCATGGCCTTCAAGCTTCAACCAAGCAAAAGAAATCTTTTGTTTTCCAGTTACTTCATGCACGTTGAAGTATAATTCCATCAGTTGTAGCCATTGGTTTAGCTTGATAACATCCACTTCCCTAGTATATGTCTTGATGTACCCAAAAAGGTACCTGTGTCTTGTTATAACCACACTCTCCCATCTCTTGCTCAGTCTTATGCTCTATCTTTGGCTTATTTTATTCGTCCTTGGGGAGTTCATGACAAGCCTTTGTTGATGGTGTTTCCTTTTTATTTTCTCCCAATAGTCATGACACTATTGATGTTAATGTGGCCAAACTCTGCTCAAATCATTCCAACCTGACCCTTACATATTATTCCTCTTCTCTTTCAAAATGTTCTCCTAACATTATTGATGCTCTACCTCTCTCTATCCCTCGAAACAACTCTTGTCCACTTATTTTGTAATCATTACGAGTACTTACCATACAGGTCTTAGTATATGCATTCAAACTTCTTCTTTGATACCATCTAATCCATAAATAGGAGGCTTACAGTCTCACTATTTCACCAACACAAACATCTATGTAAGAACTATGATATTTGCTCCTTTTAGATAATTGGAAGAGACTCAACCAGTCAAACCACAAGTCTATTCAGCCCAAAGAATAATGAATTTAACTACACGGAAGTCAATTTGGATAATGAGTCAGAATAAAGGTGAGTTGATTAAAAGGAAATTCAATTCAACGAAATTCGATTCACTAGAATTCTAGTCTACCAAGTCGAATTAGGTGAAATTTGGGTCGAACAAGAAAGCTAAGTCGACCAAAAGAGACTCCAGTCGAAAGGTGCGAATATTGGGCCAACTATGAAGGATTGTCAATCGAATGAAAAAGTGGAATTCGACCAAGATAAAATATCAATATGAATGGGTCAACCTGAGGTTCAAATAAATACTGAAAAGGATAATTCGACGACTAACCCTAAAGGAAAAACATTAGAAATATGAAGTTAACAACCAACAGTCGAGGAGGAAGTCTAAAAGGTGAAATAGATGACCAACAATGTATAAAACATATGAAGGATGTTTTTGGTGACCCATGGCACAAAAAAAATCCCAAAGGTGATTTTTGTAATCCCTCGACACTTAAAAATGTTTGAAGTCGAGTTCAACATTTGACAACAGAGAAAAACATATGGGGCAAAATTGATGGTCGATGAATGGAGAAAAACATGTATATGGGTAGTGGGTAGCTAATAAATGCCTAGAAAACCCCATCGTTAGATACATATGTCATCTATGATTTATGGGGAAAAGAAAAAATTCAACAAAGTCAAGAATGTGCCCAATGAATCTAAAACAAAATTAGAAACCCCCAAGTAAATAGAAATGGCTCAGGAAGGAGGGCCATCGATTTACAACGAGTTCATCAATGTGTGGGTGTATATTAAGAGTTGTTAGTATTGTTTACTGACCCACGGGGACCATATTCATATAAAATGATCTCAACCCAAACGAGACGAAGTTCTCATCACTAAAACATACACATACGACCATTAAATTACAGTGCACACCATTTACCATTGATAAAAAAATACAACCACAACTATCATCACACACAAATTCATAGTTTACCTTGGAAACCCAAATGGTAAAAATAGGCTCTTTGGTTCATCTCTATTCTCCTCAGTGACATCTAGGAATCCTCTCTACATCATTCATAGACAAATAACCCTTTTCTCATTGTGTGGAAACATAATATACAGGACTGAGTTGACCAGGAGGATATTTGGAAAGTATGGAATCCCCAATTCTTCATCTTCTTTCCAAGATGTTTCTCCTTCTTTTCTTTTTTTGTTTGTGTTTTCTCCCATCTGGAAAAGCTCTTATGAACGTCTCATTATTTCCTTTTATACAATAACATATTTCCCAACTTTACATACATTAAATAAAAAATTGGACATCAACCATGATGGCATGGGGGCCTTCACCCCAACAAGTCGATCTCCTTCATCGTCCATAGCCTTAAACAATTCCTTTGTTGATCATCTTAGAGCCTATACTGAAATCCAATTGTTCTTGTCGGATTCGATTTGGATCACACGGCCTCACCTCAACCACATGGACTTGGCTAGCCTGCACCCACTACAACGAGGCTATGCCTCTTCAATTAAGGTTTTTCCATAACTTCACCTTAAGCTACAATCTATCAAATGAAACTAATTCATACTCAACAAATTTCATTCAACAATAATCACATTTTCAATCACAACCTTTAAAAAATCCCAACAATACTTTGACACTTAGCCAATATTTCAATACTTCTCCATTACAAAGAAAAGAAAATAATAGTAACATCCAACACCTAAATATTTCAAAACACACATGTATATGTGGAACCCAATGTAGCTTCCTTACCTTTGTTATATGAAACATGTTACAGATATACAACAATTGAGATGTATCCTTTTTCTTGTGAATCTATTAGAGATGTATAATGAGTCTAAGGAAATATTGTCTTCTTACTAATACCCAACAAACTTGCATAATCCTACTGTTGAAGCAAACACAAGTTTTCCTCTTGTAGATCATGTCTTTTTCTTCTCACCAAGCTAGTGAAAATCTCCCTAATATGCCAACCCTTGAACTTAGCATAGATGTGTGCCCAATGAGTGTGTCCCACAATTGTTCTCTATCGATGTTTTTTCCTTAAGGAAATTATGTCATCTGTTGCAACCCCCAAGAGTGGARCACCCAACTCCTTGGRTCTRCTTGTTTCCAAAGAACCTTCTTGGGACATGTGTGTCATATACCTTGTATTCATGTAGTGGAGTAGGTAATAGTTGTTGAGAAGTAGCAAGGAATAAATGTTGAGTAATAGGAATAAAAATGTTGAATAGTAGCAGGGAATAAATGCATATCACTAGCATGCAATGAATAATAAGTGGCAAGAGTTGGCTAGTTAATCATTGGTGGTTTTCACCATGTATATTTGGAAAAACATAATTGGTTTAAATGGTTTTTTTATGCCTATTTACTAAGTGATAGGGTTGGAGGAAAGTAGTTTGTGTGAGATTTAACTTATTGCTATGTTGCCAAAAGTTATATAGAATCCTTATGTTGTTATTGGACACTCTTGTTTAGAGAATGGAGACTCTATAATGTTTTATAAACATTTAGTTGTTGAATGATACATTGAGAACAATTTAAGGTGTGGATTTTTTGTTTCTCCCGGAAGTGTTTTCCTTTGGAAATCATTGTGTAATGATCTTCTATTTCTTTCATTTGTTTTCTACTAATCATTTACAAAATTGTTTGTTTAAATTTTTTTGCACATTCTTCTCTTATCGGTTCATGTAGGAAATGTATTCTAAACTTGCTCTTCCTTTCAAACCCAATTATAATATAAAATCTAGTCAAGTTCTTTATTCCAATATTGTATGTCATGCATCATACTTGTGGATTGGATGGGGTCACATTTCATAACCCTCACTTTTCCTTCCCTCACAAAGTTCCCTTCTAATCTTATCTTTTTGTGTATCCATATAGTGCAATATGCCAAGGTATATGGTGTGCTTAGTCTATGTAGGGGGACCCAACATGTTTGTGGTGCACCTTATCATCATGTGAGGGAACCCAAAAATCGACTCTTATAGTCATTAACCTTCCATATCTACTAGTTAATTATCATTGGGGATATCATATGATATAGGCTTCCTAATCCATCTCAAGGCCAATCTCTTACATCCTAGCCCACTAAAATTTGTTGGTGTATTCAACAACATCCTCAATAACCTGTATTCCTCCAAATATCCTTCCTAAATCCATGCATCCATGCCAATTGACTTCTTCAACTACTTTGCATTGTCAATGCTAGAATTGCTATGCAATTTCCCACTCATGTGTCTACAAGAAGTTGATGGAAAAAAAAGTGGCAACGAGGTGTGAAGGAATCTATGCATGCAGGAATGAATGTGCCTTATTAGAAATGTGAATGCATTCCTAATCCTGTAGCCTTCGCTCTCTTAAAACCACCACCACACACTTGCCAACTAAGAGTTTTCAGGAACGCACATGCATACATGTGATGAGAATGCATGCCCTTAGGAATGCACATGCATTCGTGATCATAAGAACACAATTTATTTAGGAATGCATGAATTTTACTAAGAAGGAGTGCACACATGTTCCTATGCATAAATCCTTCAATCAATTTTCATATGTTTTTGGGTCAAATAAAATGTCCAGGTTCATACATACACAAATATACTCAGAGTAAATAACCCCTTGTGAACCCCTATCACCCATGTGACACCTTATAAACCCCCCCAAAACATTTTTCAATGGATCTCTTCCCTGAACCCTAGACAGGGGGGGTTGACCAACCCCCCTTGTGACCCCCTAGCATGCCCAATGCAACGAATAGTGTGTGCATATCATTTCCAATACCCCATGACACATACTAAAATTTCAAAACAACCTAGTGCTACTGACATCCCCAAGCATAGGCCAAGGACATAAACAACACCTTGAACTCATGCATCTAGGGACACAAACAACACCTTAAACTCACACACATGACCTCCCAATTGTATCCTTTACCTCTTAGTGGGAATATTAGAAACATTAGGATTTTTGGAGAAGTAGGTATTGGACTTAAGACAGAGGGGGGGATAGAGGGATGCAATGAGAGAGGGGTATATTAAAAGAGAGAGAGTCGGATGGAGGTGGAGAGAGATAGGGGGTGCGATAATGGGAGGGAGGCAGAGATAGATAGAGGTAGAGAGAGAGGTAGNTCTACAAGAAGTTGATGGAAAAAAAAGTGGCAACGAGGTGTGAAGGAATCTATGCATGCAGGAATGAATGTGCCTTATTAGAAATGTGAATGCATTCCTAATCCTGTAGCCTTGGATCTCTTAAAACCACCACCACACACTTGCCAACTAGGAGTTTTCAGGAACACACATGCATACATGTGATGAGAATGCATGCCCTTAGGAATGCACATGCATTTGTGATCATAAGAACACATTTTCTTTAGGAATGCATGAATTTTACTAAGAAGGGGTGCACACATGTTCCAATGCATAAATTCTTCAATCAATTTTCATATGTTTTGGGTCAAATAAAATGTCCAGGTTCATACATACACAAATATACTCAGAGTAAATAACCCCTTGTGAACCCCTATCACCCATGTGACACCTTATGAACCCCCCCAAAACATTTGTCAATGGATCTCTTCCCTGAACCCTAGACAGGGGGGGCTAACCAACCCCCCTGTGACCCTCTGGCATGCCCAGTGCAACTAATAGTGTGTGCATATCATTTCCAATACCCCATGACACATACTAAAATTTCAAAACAACCTAGTGTTACTGACATCCCCAAGCATAGGCCAAGGACATAAACAACACCTTGAACTCATGCATCTAGGGACACAAACAACACCTTAAACCCACACACATGATCTCCCAATTGTATCCTTTACCTCTTAGTGGGAATATTATCAACATTAGGATTTTTGGAGAAGTAGGTATTGGACTTAAGACAGAGGAGGGATAGAGGGATGTAGTGAGAGAGGGGTATATTAAAAGAGAGAGAGTGGATGGAGGTGGAGAGAGATAGGGGATGTGAGAGTGGGAGGGAGGTAGAGATAGATAAAGGTAGAAAGAGGTATAGAAAGAGGTAGAGAGAGATAGAGAGGGATGGAATCATTGAGAGAGAGAGAGAGAGAGAGAGAGAGAGAGAG
>JZKD02S2417404.1:327596-339591 GCA_000966675.3 Picea glauca | reverse complement strand
AGAGAGAGAGAGAGAGAGAGAGAAGGAAATGGAAAGAGGGAGAGAGATGCAAGAGCATCGCTATTGAGCACACAGAGTAGGACCACTCAGTGCCTGGGAATATTTTTCAGAATCTCAATGCTGGAAGTTACGTCGAATATTTTGAAGCACCCCTGAACTCAATGCCAGGAAATCTTTTGAAGCATGCTTGAATGATCACGAGAAAAGTGGGAGTTTCCACTCCTACTCTGGAATGCAACTGAACTAAAATAGTCGTTAGGTTAGGTTTTGCAGTAGACAAGTAGTTGGCGGCTGACCCTAAGGACCCTTTGAGATAAATAGAGGTTTTGTATGCCCAAATGAGGCTACTGCAAGTTAGTAGGAAATTTCTGAATTTTATTTTTTGTTTTGATTATAGCTATAGCCACTTTTACTTTTGAATGAATATAACAAAGGAAAATTGACCTAATGCATGGTGTGGAAATTGTTTGCAATTCCCTATTATTGTGTTTTCATGAATGAATGAATTTAGTTATGGATAGATGAAATTGTGAATGTTAGTGTAAGTTTCAATTGTTTCTCTTATGTCGAATCAGTGCAAGGTGTGCACACAGAACGCAGGGAGTGCGTTGACGAGATCTATTTCGATTCTGAATCTCAGAAGAGATAGCACGAAACTTTCCCTTTGTAAGGAGTGCAAAGTGACTGCTATAAGGCATGCACAGTCGTCTACAAGAAATCAAACCTTGCGTAAGAATCTATTTCTAAGTGTGCATTGAGAAAAAGGAGAACTTCAAGGGGGTGAGAAGAATTTATTTTCAAGAAATTCTTCGGATCTAGGTTATCGAATGTCCCTGAAATGCAAGGAGTGCACAGGAAGTCAAATAATTCATGAAGACCAAGCTCGAGAGGGATAACACTTTTCAAAAGTTCAATTGAGGTCTGAGATACGGACTGAGAGGAGGTTCAAAGGTAAATACCTTTGAAGACTTATAAAATATTCTAAGTTGGAATAAATTAGAAGCTCATGAGGAGGGGCGACAGTGGTTGTTAGATCACAACACAAAGGATCAATGACCGTCTGATCAGAACAAGGTGCATGAGATTTAATGCCTCACACACACAAGAGAGAGAACTCATCAAAGTTTGAGACTTGAGATTTCCGAAGCCCGAAGAGCTGGATAGCCGAAGTGAAATCTCAATCATTCGATCATCCGAAGCAGACCTGAGTCGTCAGATCGTTCTAAGTGAACCTCATGCATTTGATCGATCAAGTGAATCTGAACTGTCAGATATCGTGATTTTATGAGGAAGCAAGTTTGAAACTTTAGATTCCCGAAGTGCGAAGAGCCGGAGACCCAAAGTGAATCTAGACCGTTATATCCAGAAGGGTACTTGTCAATGGTTCGTGAGATCTAGAGGAAGGAAAATGTGAAGCGTTGAAACACTTGAAGCCCGAAGAGCCGAAGAGATAAGAGATGTCGATCTATAAGTGGACAATTTTCAGCATATCGCAAGCTCCAGGAAAATTGTAGTGGGGTTTCAGTTTGAGAACTGAGATTTTCGAATACCAAAGACCCAAATACCTGAAGTGAATCTGGGCCGATAGATCTAGAGGAGACATGGCATGAATCTGTGGACTCCGGGTAAAGTCTCAAAGTGATTCATAGCCTTCATATCTAAGAGAGATGTGGCATAAATCCATGTACTCTGAGTAAAGAACCGAAGTAATCCTCGATCATTAGATCAGGAGGACATGCGTCAGTGGATCACAACCTTCAGATAAAATCCATTTGTAATAGGGCAAAGTTTGATATTTGAGATCTCAGAAGTTTGAAGACCCAAAGGAGATCTCGACCATTGATCGAGAGGAGGGCCACATGACCATTGATCCAGGTTGAAGATCAAACACCTGAAGTGAAGGTAAGGATGTTGATTGTGAGGACAGGTGTCCACATATCGTCAAATATGAAAGATTGACATACAAAGGAAACGAAGGTTTGAGATTTGAGAATTTCGAAGTCCATAATTCTAAATCAACCACAGTTTTCGATCTGGGAATGGTAGATCCAAACTTTGGATTCCAAGTAATAGATATTAGTCATTCATTTGAAAGCACCTTCAAGATCATGAAATTGATGGTCATCTCGCATTGCGGGAACAAAACATGCTTGACCTTTACGAGGTTGATGGCGGGCCGCAATCGAGACCACTGGTTTAGGGAAAAGACATGTGGAGGCTCAGGGTGAATTGTGGAGAGAAAAGTAGTTTGACACCAAACCACTCTTGAGTGCACCCGCAATCGCATGTAGGCGTGAGGTCATTGCCCAAGGTCACATCTGACGAGGGCTCGAGATAAAAGGTTCTAACGCCAACTCTGAGATTTCACAGAATGCGAAAGGGAAGGTCGTGGGTATCGTGAAGCCTGTGCAGGAAGTTGAGGGGGCCTGTGTCTAATACAGAATGAGACCAACAAGGTTTCAGAGAGTCGTTCGACTCCATAATCGAAGATCTTGACTGGGAGGTCGAGCAACCCTTAGGAGAGAAGGGAGTATGCACCAAGTGGTATCAGAGCACAAGTTTTTCTTCCAGACAGTAGTGAAAGGAGAAGAGACAAAGGAAATCGAAGTTGTACTCTGTGTGTGACAGACAGTCAACACAATGCCACCGAGGAGACGAGTGGAACCACCTTTAGCCAATCGGTCTGTATAAAGGGAAATGAGAGAGATTCGTGCAAGATTAGAGGCAATGGAGGAAGCGCATAGATGAGCACCTGATACTAGAGATATTAATGATGCAAAGAGTGAAGAAGTAGAAGTTGAAGAAGCTGCAGGAGAGGATGTTTCCGAAGAATGTTTGTTTAGAGAAGTTGTTAGATTGGGAGCCAGATCCAATATAGAGGTCCCAATGTATGAAGGAAATTTAGACGTTGAAGAGCTGCTAGGTTGGATAAGATCCATGGACAAATATTTCGACTATGAAGAGAAAAGGGTGAAACATGTTGTCACCAGGATAAAAGGACATGCAAAACTATGGTGGGATGAACTGCAGGCTGAGAGCAGAATCAAAGGAAAACAAAAGATAAAGAATTGGGACATAATGGTAGCCAAGGTAAAGGCTAAGTTCATGCCCAAATATTATCAGATCAATCTATTCAAGAAGTTGTAGAACTTGGGACAGAAGGGTATGATAGTTAAGGAGTACACAGAGGAGTTCTACATGTTGAACATTAGAACTAGACAAAGGGAGAAAGATGAAGAAAAAGTTTCCAGATATATAAATGGCCTAAGGTATGAAATCCAGGAAGAGCTCAACATGATGTCAGTAAGGACAGTGGAGGATTCTTATCATTTTGCACTGAAGGAATATGAGAAGTTGGCCAGAAAACAAAGCTAGCGAGGAAGAGGTAAAATCCCAACCCCAACCAAAGGTAAGGTATTTACCCATGAAAAATCACATAAGTCTAAGGATGAGACTGAGAAACCACATAGTCGCTCGGAAAGAGGAGGAATTTACTGAGGAAGACAGGGTGGTGGAACAAGTTCTTCTAGAGGAAGAGGAGGAAGCAGAGGAGGAGAAGTAAGATGTTATGCCTATGGAAAGACAGGGCATATGTCTTGTGAATGTCTCGAGAAAACGAAATAAGGAGGAGGTGAATCTCACATTTCAGAAGCATAGAGAAGGAATGTTGAAGCAGAAGGAGCAAAGGATGGAATGTCCCTGATGTTGAGAAAGGTTCTCTTAAAACCAGAGGCAAAAGTTGAAAAGCCAGTGCAGAGGAATAGTCTCTTCATGACAACTTGCAAGACTAAAGACAGAGTATGCAAGGTGATAATTGATAGTGGGGGCACTGATAACTTAGTATCCACAGAGATGGTGCAGAAATTGGAGCTGGAGACAACTGCACATATAAATCCATACAAGGTCTCATGGTTGCAGAAGGTACACCAGGTAATGGTTACTAAACAATGCTTGGTTTAATTTAAGATAGGAGGATATACAGATGAAATTATATGTGATGTAATTCCCATGGATGTATGCCATATTTTTCTGGGAAGACCATGGCATTTTGACAGGAATATCATTCATGATGGGAGGAAGAATGCATACACCTTAGAGAATAATGGTAGAACACACATATTGCTGCCAATAGAGGAGAATAAAGTGAAGGAGTAAGTCAACACAAGAATACTTCTCATGAGCGGGAAGTAACTCCTGAAAGAATTCAATAAAGAACAAGAGATGCAGTTCTCTATGGTGAGGAAACCCAGAGTTATCCTTACAAGTACTTCGATGGATGATTTTCCTGAAGAAGTTGAGGAATTGTTGGATAATTTTTCTGACATAGTGGTGGATGAGCTTCCTAATTCATTTCCACCCATTAGAAGTATCAACCACCATATTGACTTGATACCAAGAGAAAGTCTACCAAACAAAGCAACATACAGATTGACACTTCGAGACAATGAGGAAGTGAATAACCAAGTCCATGAATTGTTAGACAAGGGTTTGGTCAGAGAGAGCTTGAGTCCATGCACAATACCAACTGTGTTGAGTGCAAAGAAGGATGGAGGATGGAGAATGTGTACAGACTCAAGAGACATTAACAAGATCACCATCAGGTATAGATTTCCTTTACCAAGAATGGATGATTTAAAGGACTGCTTAAGTGGAAAAAATTTCTTTTATAAAATAGATTTGAAAAGTGGATATCACCAGAGTAGAATGAGAGAAGGTGATGAGTGGAAGACAACCTTTAAGACAAATGAATGTTTTTATGAGTGGCTTGTTATTCCATTTGTCTTAACAAATGCCTGGAGTACTTTTATGAGGTTGATGAATGAAATACTGAAAGATTTCATTGGAAAGTTTGTGGTTGTATATCTAGATGATATACTGATCTTTAGCAGAACTAAATAGGATAATTTGAGACACCTAACATTAGTTATGAGGAGACTACAGCAAGAGAAGTTGTTGATAAATCTGAAGAATTCCTCTTTTATGAAGACATAACTGATTTACTTGGTTTTTGTGATATCTTAAAATGAATTGAAGATGGATCCAGAAAAGGTGAAAGAAATCAAATAATGATCGTCACCAAAGAATATGTTTGAGGTAAGGAGCTTCCATGGATTGAGAAGTTTCTATAGGAAGTTCATCAGAGACTTAAGTGGAATTTGTGCACCAATGATGGATACAGTGAAGAAGAAGCACAATTCTTTTAAATGGACAGAGGAGATTGAGAGGAGATTCAATATACTGAAGGAGAAAATAACAAAATGACCAATTTTGGTCTTGCTAAATTTTGAAAATACATTTTAGGTGAGATGTGATGCAAGTGGAGTTGCAATTGGAGCAGCATTGAGTTAGAATAATAGACCTGTTGCCTATTTCAGTGAGAAGCTGAATGAGACCAAGAGAAAACACTCCACATATGATAAGGAGTTTTATGCCATAATTCAAGCCTTACAGAAATGGATACATTACATTGTCCCATAGGAATTTGTCTTGTATAGCGATAACCAGGATTTACAATTCTTAACCAGATAGGAAAAATTGAATCAGAGACATGCAAAATGGGTTGAGTTTATGCAGAATTTTACTTTTGTCACAAAAAATATTGTTGAGAATGCCAACAAATTTGATGATGCATTAAGCAGGAGATGTTTGATTCTACAGGAATTTTAGGTGAAGACCTTGGGGTTTGAACACCTTAAGGATATGTATTGTGATGATGTAGATTTCAAGGAAGCATATGAAGCATGTGAAAATCATGTGCTAAGAGACAAGAGTCAATGGTCAGAGTACATGATTCAAGAAGGATTGTTGTTCAAGGGAAATCAATTGTGCATACCAAAATTCTCAATGAGGGATACCATTTTGAAAGAAAAGCATAGTGGAGGATTGGATGGACATTTCAGCCATGATAAAAAATTTGCACAATTGAGCATTTCATACTATTGGCCAGGTATGAGAACAAAAGTGATAAAGTTTGTGAACAAATGTAGAATATGCCAACATGCAAAAGGAAAAAGAAAGAACAATGGATTGTATCAACCATTTCCAATACCAGAGAGACCTTGGGATGCAATAAGCATGGATTTTGTGTTGGGACTGCCAAGAACGCAAAGAGGATTTGATTCCATATTTGTGGTGGTGGATAAATTTTCAAAGATTGCGCACTTTATCTCATGCCATAAGACCGGTGATGCAACACATGTTGCAAATCTGTTTTTCAAGGAAGTTGTGAGACTTCACGGACTAGCCAGAAGCATTATCTCGGACAAGAACACTAAATTTGTTGGTCACTTTTGGAGAACGTTGTGAAATAAATTGGGGACAGATTTGTCCTTTAGCTCAACTTATCATCCTTAAAAATATGGGCAGACTGAGGTGGTAAATAGAAGTTTGGGAAACTTATTGAGGAGTTTGGTCACTGAGCATCATAATCAATGGGATTAGATTCTGCCACAAGCATAATTTTCATACAATGACTCACCAAACAGGACCATTGGAAAGAGCCCATTCCAAATATTGTATGGTGTTAGCAATCTGTAAATCTGTTCGGATAAATAGACAAATGACAAAGGTAATTGTTTCAACCAACTTTAGAGCTAAGGCACTAGCCTGCTCAACTCAGAGAGGGATCTCTCGTGTCACTTGATATTTCTTTTGGAAACTAGTGGCTAGATTTGGTATTTTTGGGGGTGGTTTAATAAAGTTGTTGGCCAAAAAGAGGAGGGACACACAGGGCTATGGAGTCAAAATTCTGAAATTGAATGAAAACAATGATCAGTCGATAGAACTCTCCAAGGGATAAAGGCTAAGTGAGGCAATGAATATGAGTTGTAACGTAAAATAAATCAAAGTGGTAAGAGGCAAGAGGAAACAAATAACTGCAACAGAGCATTACAGAAATGAATTATGAATTAGCTAAGAAGAAACATACACAGTTTAAATTGCTTAAGCCGAGAGCGTCATAAGATGAATTCCAGGCCTTTAACTCTCCAATTTAAACAAAAGATAGTGTGAATGGAATTAAAGAAACATAAGAAATATGTACAATGAGGGAAGACAAAACTCATATCATAGCCATTAGAATCTTTTCATAAACAGTTCAAAATGCTTCTGCATATGTTTTCAATTCAGTCCCAGAAAGATTACAATAGAGTCAAGAACCACCAGAATTGTACCCTCGCACTTCTTCCCACCTATAATACATGTAGTACCTATAACACTTTTACAATTCGAGTTCCTTCAATGTGCAACCGGTTACAATAACTGAAATGAAACGTTTTAGTTTCTACAATGATTACAAATGACAGTTTTCATAAAAAAAATGTTTCATGATCCCTGCAGATTCCTCTGACACTCCAAATCCTTCCTCTGCCACATTCTCTTTGAAATTTCACTCATAATCTTTCAAATATAATTGCATTTATCCATATTCTCATTAAACATTTGGGAATAGTATATTTGAAATAAAAATAATTCCCAAATATTTTCTATTGTGGAGAATTAAATTTCCATAGTTTAATTTCGTGGTCTTTAAAACCATGTCTTCTTTTGCCCAATTCACCATTCACAGTAAAAAACATTTCTTGTTACTATTTTGTGTGAAAAACATTTATTGTGTAATGTTTTTTCCAATTTATTGTTTCACTGTGAAAAAAACATTTACTATGTGTTTTTCCAATTTACTGTCTTTGGCAAAATACCTTTTATCTTATTCTTTTACTTTTGTAAATCTTTGGATAAAGAATTATCCAAGTTTTCCTTCACGTTGATCTTCCCATTTAAATCTTTTGCATGTAAATAACATTAATGTGTAAAACTTAAATCTTACCTTAGTAAAACCTTTTCACCGTGAGGAGGAATTTATTTTATTGCAAATCCCATAATCATTATTGAAATGCATTCCTGGAAAAATCGCGCATATAAAAAATATAATAAATTCTTGCATTTATTATATCGGGATTGGGCAAAAAGTGGCTTTCATTTATTATATCAGGCTTGAGCAAAAAGTGGTTTAAATCAAACTACTTTTACCTCCTTCAAGCATTAAGACTAGGTATAGGAACTAAGGGAATTAGATAAGCATTAAGACTAGGTATAGGTTTGGGATATTTGTCAAAATTTTGACTTATGGAGGACATGAATATTTTGGATGACCAGTTGTGCGAAGGATTTAGGTGATGGGAGCTTGGATGACCAGTTTGAAATTCTGAGTGGAAAAATAACATAAGGACAAGACGCTTTGGGAAAAATTGATACAAATTAGCAGGTGATAACATAGGCTCTTATTGGGGATGTTATCCTCCCTGTGAGGTAGCAAAGAATAGTAGAACACATGCTTGATCCATTGGGATGATCCAAAAACATGTTTGTGTACCCTGCTCTAACCTGTCACCAGTGTCTGCTGAAAACCAAACTCTGCACACTGCTCTCCACTGGATACTGAATACTGAACACACTGCTAAAATTTGACTATACACACTACTATAAATCCATACTGAAAAATGCTTTACCAACAAGCTTATTTGCACACTCCTACCTACTCTAACTACTAAAATGAACTGCTAATCAAGTGAAATCAAAATGCCAATGCAACCATGCAAGCATTTCATCCACTGCTTGTTTACTTTGCACATGCTTGCTCCAATTCCTACTTACTGATAATTCATTCAAAAATTCATCCATAAATCCAAATCTCAAAAAATTAAAAACATTTGGACTGTTCATTGCCTCCAACAAAACTGCAAATGGATCCTCTGAAATATGCAGAAAACAACAATCATGTTTCACCCCTTCCACTGCATTCTTCTTTTCATGTGATTTAACATGTTGATTGCCACCAAGAGGCTGAAAAATCTACTGAGACTGCTGGAAATAACAATCTTCTGAATCAAAATATAGTGTTGGTTGAAATGAAACCCCTGGTGGAAAGAAATCCATGTCTAACAATGATGTTGATTTACTATCATCTTCATTTCCAAGCTGGTAGTTTAGCACGGGCTGCAAATCTGAACTGAGATAACCTTCCATGTAATCAGCAACATGATCATTAAATGCATGAGAAGGTTGTTGTTCTTCCTCATTGATAACCATTTGCTCATGTAAAACAGTGCCACTGTGAATGCAATCAGACTTCCCTACTCCCTTTGTTATCTCATGATTTTCTTTCAACAATTTAAAGGAAAAAAAGCATAATGGAAGATAGTTTTCATTTGCAAATCCACTGCTTTATTCATATTTAACATTATGCCTAGAGGATTTATAATTTGAAACATTATAGACATTTTGTTTCAACAATTCGAAAGAGGAAAAACACAACGGCAAGGTTCTTTCACTTGATTCAAAACCTTCTTCATTTGCTTGATTGTTTTCATAGACAAATTTTTCAATTTCTTTGGATTGTTGAACACACTCATTTTCAGATTTTTCTTCAACCAATGGCTGCAAATTTGTACTAACAAGACCTTCTATGTAACAAGTACCAGGGTCATCAAACACGTGAGAAGATTGTTGCAATTTCTTGTCAATTGTTTTAAGTGAATCAATGTGATTTGGCATTAACACACATTCTTTTGCTTCAATGATGATCTTAGGATTTTCTTTCAACATTTTGAATGAAGAAAAGCATAAAGGTAAAGAATTCCCTTAAGCTAATTCAATACTTTCTTCTTTGTAACTGTGATATGTACGCTGATTGCTCTCATTACACTGCTGAAAATGAACATTTTTGATAGAGAACATGTAGTTGGTTGTTCTATGGAGTCAACATCATATTCATCATATATAGGCAAATCAGAAACATATGCAATGTCATATAACAAGAACAAACTTGGAGTATCAACATGTTCTTTGATAAACTGATTTGCAAATTCGTCTTCTTGACTGTCTACAAATGAATACATAAAACGATCAGCCCCCTGCTTATCATGGGATGGATCAAAATCTAAATCAAAACCTCCTCTTTCAACAAGTGGAATATAATGTTTTGCAAAATCATTAGCATTGGATACTTCAAGAGGACCTATGATCTTGTCAATTCTATGCTCAAGATTCCAATCAACTATTTTCTGTTCATATTTACTTTCATGTTCTTGAGCATTCAACCCATCATTTTGGATCTATTTACACTCTTGGATGTTGTGTTGAATGTATTGAGAATCATTAAACATGTGTTGTAAGGACTTAGGTCTTCTTTCCATCAGGAGGAAAGACAAATCTGGATGAAGAGTAGTTGCATAATGGAGCATGGAAACAACTTCAGTGGGCTTAATTTCTTTGGAAAAATTGTAATATATACTGGAAAACCTTCTATTTAATATAGAAATAGTTTCATTTTTCTGTTTAAGCCATAGAACTCTATAAGTTGTAGATCCAAAGATTTCTTCCTGCCCCAAAACTTTAAAAAGACATCCTTCAATTCCTCCTATGAGCTAATTGTCTCTGGCTGCAAATGTTTAAGCTAGTGTTTGGTGTCTCCTTTCAAGGATTGAGAGAAGACCCTCATACAAACATCATCATGGTCAATCTCAAACAAATCTATAAAATGATCAGACCCTTGGATGTGTTTTTCAGCTGATATGGAATCAGGTTCCCCATCAAACATACGTAGGTACTCATAGAGTTTTGGAGGAAAATCATGAAGGATGTGGGGTAACTTTAAGGGTCTATATCTATGTTGAGTCTTGGAAAGTGTTGGATCAAGTGCAAGAGATGAAACATCAACCATGGTTTCATGAGGCTCATCAAATTGGTTATGGTCATCACATGGCCCGGATGGAATTTTTTTATCAAAATTAGTGATACAGTGAGAATATGCATGTACCACTTTAAGAGGAGGATATACAATTGCAAGTTTCTCATGATCATCATTAGAATGCAGCAGGTAAAGAAAAATTTGTTTGGCATGTTCAAGGAAGGACTAGAGGTAACTTATAACAAACAATAAAATGCCTTGGAAAAAATCCAATTTTAAGTACTTGTTTTCTTCCATAATGTCTTTTAATACCTCTGTCAAGGGATCTTATCTTCCATTGGAGTTTATGAATTACAATCGAATCTTGATTAGAGTCGCCAATAATGTTTTGGAAGCTGGATTATGCATTTAGAGTGGAGTCACCATTGAATATTTGAATTTATGGATTCTTCTACCAGCGAAATCGCCTTCAAACTGATTTTTTATGTGTGGAGTTTCCAGAGCAGGAATACAACCAATATGTGTCTATGTTTCTGCTGCTCTCAAACCTTAGAACTCAACCATGTCGTTCTTTCCTAGGGAAAAATTTTCAATTTTCATCCCCAACAACGACACCAGAATGTTAGCACTCTGTAAATATGTCCGACTGAATAGACAAATGACAGAGGTAATTGTTTCAACCAACTTTAGAGCTGAGGCACTAGCCTTCTCAACTCAAAGGGGGTTCTCTCATGTCACTTGATATTTCTTTTGGAAACTGGTGGCTAGATTTGGTTTGTTTTGGGGGTTTTTAATAAAGTTGTTGGCCAGAAAGAGGAGGGACATACAGGGCTATGGATTCAAAATTCTGAAATTGAATGAAAAAAATGATCAGTCGATAGTACTTTCTAGAGGATAAAGACTAAGTGAGGCAATGAATCTGAGTTGTAACTTAAAATAAATCAAAGTGGTAAGAGGGAAGAGGAAACAAATAATTGCATCAGAGCATTACAAAAATGAATTCTGAATTAGCTAAGAAGAAACATACATAGTTTAAATTGCTTAAGCCGAGAGCATCAAAATATGAATTAAGGGCCTTTAACTCTCCAATTTAAATAGAAGACAGTTTAAATGGAATTAAAGAAACAAAGGAAATATGTACAATCAGGGAAGACAAAACTCATATCATATCCATTACAATATTTTCATAACAGTTCAAAATGCTTCTGCATATGTATTCAATTTAGTCCCAGAAAGATTACAATAGAGTCCAGAACCACCAGAATTGTACCCTCACACTTCTGCCCACCTCTAATACACTCAGAACCT
>JZKD02S2417404.1:290227-304967 GCA_000966675.3 Picea glauca | reverse complement strand
GACTAATGGCTTGTTCATTGATTTCCTGTACGATTCGCTCATTTCCCTCACGCAATCCCATGCACGCATTTACCCATCCATTGATCCATCCTCATCTGGTCTTAGCTTGGGAAAGGGAGCCAAACTGTTGAAGATTAGCCACAGATAGTTGGTTGTAGTGGTCGTTGGTGTGATATAGCCATGACCTGAGGCCGCATGTATGAGATGTGTTGGCCTGTGTCCAGTGTTTCTCATGGCTGCAGGTCTTGAGAGTTCCAGCCTTGAGATTCTAGACCAGTTGTGCTAGAGCCTGAATAAGTAGAAGGATTTCCTGAGGGACTGCGTGGCAAAGAAGGGTGGAGGTTCATTCTCTCAGTGGTGCAAGCTGGGTAGAAGAGGGCTGGGTACTTGGATTTTTGTGAGAGATGGAAAGCTTGTGAGAGCTTAGGTGCTGACTGGTTTAGGAATCCAAGTACACTCTGGAACCATCCTTGTGGATTCATAGCCCTGGCTCGGGGGTGACATTGCTATTGATATTTGGAGTAGTTGTGTCTATGGTTGGGTGGAACTTCCTTAGTCTGCAATCAGTTGGTGTCATTTTTCATAAAGATAAGTTCTCTCTGTTATGGTATCATTTGCATCTATAGGAATGTATTCCGCTGCATATTTAATTATTGCTTAATTGAATCTTTAGACTATGCATGATTGATGTTTACTATTATGCATGTCATTAAAGTCTTTTCTTTTATGCATGATTAAATAATGAAAAAGGTATAGATAAGAGAAAGAATTCCAAGGGCGGGCTTGAAGGTAGCGTACCCCGGCCTATGGGTGGTTGGGTATGTTACATAGTGCCACTAGGTGGTTTTGAGCTATTGATATGTCTCCCAGGGTATTTGAAATGATACACACATGTTTTTCATAGCACTGAGGGGTCAGAAGGGGGTGATCAGGTCCCCCATGTCCAGGGTTCAGGGGTAGGATCTACCAACTAAAATTTTTGGGGGATTCACGGGAGGTCACTTCACATGAATTTTGTGTTAGTAAGAATGCACAAGCATTATTAATAATGTATGCATGTTCTATAAATGTACATGCACTCTAGGAATGTGTGCATGTTCCCATAAAGTATGCACATTTTCAAGAGAACGTGTGCATTCTAGAGCATGTGTGCATTCCTTCCATTTCAATTTTTTCAAGAAGGAATGACAACTCAACATACATGTTTGTTGAGTTGGTTTCCTTAGATTTAGGTTTCGGATGAGAAACATAGTTGTTTGGTATGAAAATACANATTCAAAATGCTCTGGAATCGAGTTATAGAGCTGGTAAGAGTTCAATGGAACTGCTACGGTCCTGAAGATACTACATGGGAGCATGAAGATTCCATGGGGGCAGAGTACCCACAAATTTTTAAATAAATTTGAGATTTTGGTCTCTATTTTGTATATGCACTAAGGACAGTGCCAAAATAAGGGGGAGGGGATGTAACACCCCATGTTTTGAACCCCCATTTTAAATAATGTATTGTTACAATGCTGAGAGGTCATAGTGCCCAAACCATTATTAAAAGTCCAGCGTACCCAATACATGTAATATTTTTCTATAATTATTAATAATAAATACATTGTTGGCTGCTAGATGGACAAGGAATAGAGTTATAGGGGGATATGATTCTACAAGAGAGGGGGCTTGAGGGGCTAAGTATTTATTCCTATGTTAATTACCCTTTTTGACTAAGGGAGGGGATCGATTGCAAGAGATTCTTGAGGAAGTCCAAGAGGTTCTTGATTTCCCCATGTAGTTACTTAAACCTACCTCTGGTCTAATGGGGGGTTTCAACTAATGGCTTGTTCATTGATTTCCTGTACGATTCACTCATTTCCCTCACGCAATCCCATGCACGCATTTACCCATCCATTGATCCATCCTCATCCGGTCTTGGCTTGGGAAAGGGAGCCAAACTACTGAAGATTAGCCACAGATAGTTGGTTGTAGTGGTCGCTGATGTGATCTAGCCATGACCTGAGGCCGCATGTATGAGATGTGTTGGCCTGTGTCCAGTGTTTCTCATGGCTGCGGGTATTGAGAGTTCCAGCATTGAGATTCTAGACCAGTTGTGCTAGATTCTGAATAAGTAGAAGGATTTCCTGAGGGACTGCGTGGCAAAGAAGGGTGGAGGTTCGTTCTCTCAGTGGTGCAAGCTGGGTAGAAGAGGGCTGGGTACTTGGATTTTTGTGAGAGATGGAAAGCTTGTGAGAGCTTAGGTGCTGACTGGTTTAGGAATCCAAGTACACTCTGGACCCATCCTTGTGGATTCATAGCCCTGGCTCGGGGGTGACATTGTTATTGATATTTGGAGTAGTTGTGTCTATGGTTGGGTGGAACTTCCTTGGTCTGCAATCAGTTGGTGTCATCTTTCATAAAGATAAGTTCTCTCTGTTATGGTATCATTTGCATCTATAGGAATGTATTCCGATGTATATTTAATTATTTCTTAATTGAATCTTTAGACTATGCATTATTGATGTTTACTATTGTGCATGTCATTAAAGTCTTTTCTTTTATGCATGCTTAAATAATGAAAAAGGTATAGATAAGAGAAAGAATTCCAAGGGCGGGCTTAAAGGTAGCGTACCCCGGCCTATGGGTGGTTGGGTATGTTACATAGTGCCACTAGGTGGTTTTGAGCAATTGATATGTCTCCCAGGGTATTTGAAATGATACACACATGTTTTTCATAGCACTGAGGGGTCAGAAGGGGGTGATCAGGTTCCCCATGTCCAGGGTTTAGGGGTAGGATCTACCAACTAAAATTTTTGGGGGATTCACGGGAGGTCACTTCACATGAATTTTGTGTTAGTAAGAATGCACAAGCATTATTAATAATGTATGCATGTTCTATAAATGTACATGCACTCTAGGAATGTGTGCATGTTCCCATAAAGTATGCACATTTTCAAGAGAACGTGCGCATTCTAGAGCATGTGTGCATTTCTTCCATTTCAATTTTTTCAAGGAATGACAACTCAACATACATGTTTGTTGAGTTGGTTTCCTTAGATTTAGGTTTCGGATGAGAAACATAGTTGTTTGGTATGAAAATACATTAAAACCTCCATTTTTATGAANCAGCCATTGTTGATCCCAGAGAAGAAATGGGAAGTGATCACCATGGATTTCATCACAGGATTACCCAGAACGAATAAGAAACATGATTCAATCATGGTGGTGGTTGACAAAATAACAAAGGCTGCTCATTTTTTGCATGTGAAGACAATGCATACAGTGGCTAATATTGCAGAAATTTTCATGAAGGAAATTGCTAGCTTGCATGGGATACCTAGGAAAATCGTCTTGGACAAATACACAAATTTTACCTCCAAATTTTGGAGGGGATTGTTTAAGGATTTGGCTTAAATCTAAACTTTAGCACAACATATCATCCCCGGGAATATGGGAAAATAGAGAGACTCAATCGAATAATTGAAGACATGTTGGGAATGTATGTGATGGATAAGCCATCTAAGTGGGAAGATTACTTACACTTGGTTGAGCTTTCATATAATAATGGGTACCAAGATTCATTGAGAATGAGCCCACTTTAAGCCTTGTACAGTAGGAAATGTGATACTCCAGTAAGCTAGGACAACCGAGAAGAAAGAGTGGTACTTGGGCCGGAGTTGCTCAAGGACATGGAAGACCAGGTGGTCAGATCAAGCAAAATTTAAAGGAAGCTCAGGATAGATAGCAAGTTTATGAAGACAAGAACATGACAACTAGAGAATTTAAAGTAGGGGAGCATGTACTTTTTAAAGTGAAGCCTAAGAAAAGATCTTTGAAATTGTGTAGTTGTAAAAAGCTGGAAGCTAGACTCTGTGGTCCATTTGAAATATTGGACATAATAGGGCTAGTTGCATACATGTTTGATTTACCTGATTCCATGAATGTGCATAATCTATTTCATGTCTCTTTACTAAATAAATATGTACATGATCCTAACCATGTTATTGATTGGCATATGATTCAGGTAGAGACAGAGGGAGATTTTTAGGTTCAACCAGTGTGGGTATTGGACAGAAAATTCAAAATGCTCTGGAATCGAGTTATAGAGATGGTAAGAGTTCAATGGAACTGCTACGGTCCTGAAGATACTACATGGGAGCATGAAGATTCCATGGGGGCAGAGTACCCACAACTTTTTGAATAAATTTGAGATTTTGATCTCTATTTTGTATATGCACTGAGGACAGTGCCAAAATAAGGGGGAGGGGATGTAACACCCCAGGTTTTGAACCCCCATTTTAAATAATGTATTGTTACAATGCTAAGAGGTCATAGTGCCCAAACAATTATTAAAAGTCCAGCGTACCCAATACATGTAATATTTTTCTATAATTATTAATAATAAATACATTGTTGGCTGCTAGATGGACAAGGAATAGAGTTATAGGGGGATATGATTCTACAAGAGAGGGGGCTTGAGGGGCTAAGTATTTATTCCTATGTTAATTACCCTTTTTTACTAAGGGAGGGGATCGATTGCGGGAGATTCTTGGGGAAGTCCAAGAGGTTCTTGATTTCCCCATGTAGTTACTTAAACCTACCTCTGGTATAATGGGGGGTTTCAACTAATGGCTTGTTCATTGATTTCTTGTATGATTCACTCATTTCCCTCACGCAATCCCATGCACGCATTTACCCATCCATTGATCCATCCTCATCCGGTCTTGGCTTGGGAAAGGGAGCCAAACTGCTGAAGATTAGCCACAGATAGTTGGTTGTAGTGGTCGCTGGTGTGATCTAGCCATGACCTGAGGTCGCATGTATGAGATGTGTTGGCCTGTGTCCAGTGTTTCTCATGGCTGCAGGTCTTGAGAGTTCCAGCATTGAGATTCTAGACCAGTTGTGCTAGAGCCTGAATAAGTAGAAGGATTTCCCGAGGGACTGCGTGGCAAAGAAGGGTGGAGGTTCGTTCTCTCAGTAGTGCAAGTTGGGTAGAAGAGGGCTGGGTACTTGGATTTTTGTGAGAGATGGAAATCTTGTGAGAGCTTAGGTGTTGACTGGTTTAGGAATCCAAGTACACTCTGGACCCATCCTTGTGGATTCATAGACCTGGCTCGGGGGTGACATTGCTATTGATATTTGGAGTAGTTGTGTCTATGGTTGGGTGGAACTTCCTTGGTTTGCAATCAGTTGGTGTCATCTTTCATAAAGATAAGTTCTCTTTGTTATGGTATCATTTGCATCTATAGGAATGTATTCCGATGTATATTTAATTATTTCTTAATTGAATCTTTAGACTATGCATGATTGATGTTTACTATTGTGCATGTCATTAAAGTCTTTTCTTTTATGCATGCTTAAATAATGAAAAAGGTATAGATAAGAGAAAGAATTCCAAGGGCGGGCTTGAAGGTAGCGTACCCCGGCCTATGGGTGGTTGGGTATGTTACATAGTGCCACTAGGTGGTTTTGAGTAATTGATATGTCTCCCAGGGTATTTGAAATGATACACACATGTTTTTCAAAGCATTGAGGGGTCAAAAGGGGGTGATCAGGTCCCCCATGTCCAGGGTTTAGGGGTAGGATCTACCAACTAAAATTCTTGGGGGATTCACGGGAGGTCACTTCACATGAATTTTGTGTTAGTAAGAATGCACAAGCATTATTAATAATGTATGCATGTTCTATAAATGTACACGGACTCTAGGAATGTGTGCATGTTCCCATAAAGTATGCACATTTTCAAGAGAACGTGTGCATTCTAGAGCATGTGTGTATTTCTTCCATTTCAATTTTTTCAAGAAGGAATGACAACTCAACATACATGTTTGTTGAGTTGGTTTCCTTAGATTTAGGTTTCGGATGAGAAACATAGTTGTTTGGTATGAAAATACATTAAAACCTCCATTTTTATGAATACCTCTCAATATCTCTATTTCTTACATTATTTTCTACATGCTACACAAAAATGTTGTCGATGAAACTACAAAGACAAATAAAGTCAACTATGCATATTCTTAATATACAATTTAAAAAAAAAGAGTCAATATTGTTTACTACTTTTAATATTATTTTGTCTTGACATATATTATAATCCTAAGATGCATACCTCTTTTATTTATGCTATAATGTTTTTTTATCTCAAACACTTTTAAAATAAGTTATGCATTGCAATGGAAGAGACTAGGATCTAAAATCTAAAAAAAAAACATTGTTTGATAATCTCAAGACCCTCATAGCCTCCACNGGGTATTTGAAATGATACACACATGTTTTTCATAACACTGAGGGGTCAGAAGGGGGTGACCAGGCCCCCCATGTCCAGGGTTCGGGGGTAGGATCTACCAACTAAATTTTTTGGGGGATTCACAGGAGGTCACTTCACATGAATTTTGTGTTAGTAAGAATGTGCAAGCATTATTAATAATGTATGCATGTTCTATAAATGTACACACACTCTAGGAATGTGTGCATGTTCCCATAAAGTGTGCACATTTTCAAGAGAACGTGTGCATTCTAGAGCATGTGTGCATTCCTTCCATTTCAATTTTTTCAAGAAGGAATGACAACTCAGCATACATGTTTGTTGAGTTGGTTTCCTTAGATTTAGGTTTCGGATGAGAAACCTAGTTGTTTGGTATGAAAATACATTAAAACCTTCATTTTTATGAATACCTCTCAATATCTCTATTTCTTACCTTATTTTCTACATGCTACACAAAAATGTTGTCGATGAAACTACAAACGCAAATAAAGTAACCTATGCAGATTCCTAATATACAATTTAAAAAAAAGAAGTCAATATTGTTTACTACTTTTACTATTATTTTGTCTTGACATATATTATAATCCTAAGATGCATACCTTTTTTATTTCTGCTATAATGTTTTTTTATATCAAACACTTTTAAAATAAGTTATGCATTGCAATGGAAGAGACTAGGATCTAAAATCTAAAAAAAAAAACATTGTTTGATAATCTCAAGACCCTCACAGCCTCCACTAATGCACTGTGTTGTAATTTCAAGGATATATTGATTTTCATAATTTTAAATTTATATAAAACTAATATTATAAATTTTGAAAAAAAAAACCAAACTAGAAGAATGGGTTCTCTAAAATTTTACAAAAAAGTATAAGGAAATTTCATCGTTAAGGTACTCAACACTTGCACTAACAGAGACATAAATTATATCTTTCTTTAAAAATAACATACTATTGTCAGAAAAATTTAAATTTCACATAGTTGTTCATAAGTTCTATAAATAAAATTTATATATTTGGAAAGCTAATTCAATTTCATACATTTCATATTTTTACACCATGTTCAAATTCATTGTAAAAGTACCTTCAATAATCCATCCAAGTTNTTTCACCTTGGGGAGAACCAATACTTTTTGTCAAAAATAAGGATGGAACCTTGAGGCTGTGTATTGACTTCTGATAGCTGAACAAGTACACTATAAAGAACAAGTATCATTTACCCCGAATTGATGACCTCTTTGATCATCTAAGAGGAGAAAACATGTTGTCAAAGATTGAACTTAGGGCAAGATACCATCAGGTAAGAATCAAGGAAGAAGACATTCATAATACAACCTTTAGGACCAGGTATGAGCATTATGAATTTGTAGTGGTGCCATTTGGGCTGACCAATGCACCATCTGTCTTCATGTTCTTAATGAAAGGCATATTGAAGAATTATTTGGATAAGTTTGTCACAGTATTCCTAGATGACATACTTATCTATTCTAAGTCTGAAGAGGAGCATGAACATCACTTAAAACTGGTATTGTAAGTACTGAGAGAACATCAGTTGTATGCCAAGTTGAGTAAGTGTTAATTTTATCAAAAGCAGATACATTACTTGGGACACATTATTTTAGAGCAGGGCATAGCAGTAGATCCAGAGAAGATCAAAGCCATTAGAGGATGGCCAACACCCAGAAATGTGTCAGACATCAGATCTTTTATGGGATTAGTTGGATACTACAGAAGGTTTATAATAGGGTTGTCTAAGATTTTGCATCCCATCACTTCTTTGCAAAAGAAGGGAGCTAAATTCGAATGGACACTCAAGTGTGAAAATAATTTTAATCTGTTGAAGGAATTACTTACTAGTGCACCTGTGTTAAATATTGTTGACCCAAATGAAAGTTTTGTGGTATATACAAACACATGTAAGGAAGGAATTCGGGGATTCCTCACACAAAATGGACATGTCATTGGATATGAGTCCAGAAATCTTAAGGAACATGAGAGGAACTATGCCACCCTTGACTTGGAACTTGTTGCCATTGTTCATGCCTTGAGGATGTGGAGGCATTATCTCATGGGGAAGAAATTCGAATTAAGGACAAACCACATTGGCCTGAAGTATCTTTTTGAACAAACAACCTTGAATGCCAGGAAAACATGATGGCTGGAATTTTTAAGTGAATATAACTTTGATATCAAGCATATCAAGGGAAAGGAGAATAAATTTGTTGATGCACTTCGTAGAAGAGTGCATATCATGCATGCTACTGCTGTCAGTATACATCAGTCAAACTTGAAGAGAAGAATTTTAGATGGTCTTGTTATAGACCAGCATTACCTACAGGTAAAGGAAAACTTACAACAAGGAGATGCATAACAGAAAATAAAGGAGTATGAGATAAAGAAAGTCATATTACTCATGCATAAAAAAAATATATATATGTTCCTAGTTCTGGAGAACAAAGGAATTTGGTACTGAAGGAAATGCATAATGTTCCTTATGCTAGACATCTCAGTTACCAGAAACCAATTACAGAAGTAAGAAGCTAGTTCTTTTGGCTGGGAACGAAGAAGGATGTTGATGATTACATCACTCGATGTATGGAATTTCAGAAGGTGAAGGTTGAGCATAGGCACCCAACGGGTTTGCTGCAGCCATTGTTGATCCCAGAGAAGAAATGGGAAGTGATCACCATGGATTTCATCACAGGATTACCCAGAAGGAATAAGAAACATGATTCAATCATGGTGGTGGTTGACAAAATAACAAAGGATGCTCATTTTTTGCATGTGAAGACAATGCATACAGTGGCTAATATTGCAGAAATTTTCATGAAGGAAATTGCTAGCTTGCATGGGATACCTAGGAAAATCGTCTTGGACAAAGATACAAAGTTTACCTCCAAATTTTGGAGGGGATTGTTTAAGGATTTGGCTTAAATCTAAACTTTAGCACAACATATCATCCTTGGGAATATGGGAAAATAAAGAGACTCAATCGAATAATTGAAGACATGTTGAGAATGTATGTGATGGATAAGCCATCTAAGTGGGAAGATTACTTACACTTGGTTGAGCTTTCATATAATAATGGGTACCAAGATTCATTGAGAATGAGCCCACTTTAAGCCTTGTATAGTAGGAAATGTGATACTCCAGTAAGCTAGGACAACCGAGCAGAAAGAGTGGTACTTGGGCCGGAGTTGCTCAAGGACATGGAAGACCAGGTGGTCAAGATCAAGCAGAATTTAAAGGAAGCTCAGGATAGATAGCAAGTTTACGCAGACAATAACATGACAACTAGAGAATTTAAAGTAGGGGAGCATGTACTTTTTAAAGTGAAGCCTAAGAAAAGATCTTTGAAATTGTGTAGTTGTACAAAGCTGGAAGCCAGATTCTGTGGTCCATTTGAAATATTGGACATAATAGGGCTAGTTGCATACATGCTTGATTTACCTGATTCCATGAATGTGCATAATCTATTTCATGTCTCTTTACTAAATAAATATGTACATGATCCTAACCATGTCATTGATTGGCATATGATTCTGGTAGAGACAGAGGGAGATTTTCAGGTTCAGCCAGTGTGGGTATTGGACAGAAAATTCAAAATGCTCTGGAATCGAGTTATAGAGCTGGTAAGAGTTCAATGGAACTGCTACGGTCCTAAAGATACTACATGGGAGCATGAATATTCCATGGGGGAAGAGTACCCACAACTTTTTGAATAAATTTGAGATTTTGATATCTATTTTGTATATGCACTGAGGACAGTGCCAAAATAAAGGGGAGGGGATGTAACACCCCAGGTTTTGAACCCCCATTTTAAATAATGTATTGTTACAATGCTGAGAGGTCATAGTGCCCAAACAATTATTAAAAGTCCAGTGTACCCAATACATGTAATATTTTTCTATAATTATTAATAATAAATACATCGTTGGCTGCTAGATGGACAAGGAATAGAGTTATAGGGGGATATGATTTTACAAGAGAGGGGGCTTGAGGGGCTAAGTATTTATTCCTATGTTAATTACCCTTTTTGACTAAGGGAGGGGATCGATTGCGGGAGATTTTTGGGGAAGTCTAAGAGGTTCTTGATTTCCCCATGTAGTTACTTAAACCTACCTCTGGTCTAATGGGGGGTTTTGACTAATGGCTTGTTCATTGATTTGTTGTACGATTCACTCATTTCCCTCACGCAATCCCATGCATGCATTTACCCATCCATTGATCCATCCTCATCTGGTCTTGGCTTGGGAAAGGGAGCCAAACTGCTGAAGATTAGCCACAGATAGTTGGTTGTAGTGGTCGCTGGTGTGATCTAGCCATGACCTGAGGCCAGATGTATGAGATGTGTTGGCCTGTGTCCAGTGTTTCTCATGGCTGCAGGTCTTGAGAGTTCCAGCATTGAGATTCTAGAACAATTGTGCTAGAGCTTGAATAAGTAGAAGGATTTCCTGAGGGACTGCATGGCAAAGAAGGGTGGAGGTTCGTTCTCTCAGTGGTGCAAGCTGGGTAGAAGAGGGTTGGGTACTTGGATTTTTGTGAGAGATGGAAATCTTGTAAGAGCCTAGGTGCTGACTAGTTTAGGACTCCAAGTACACTCTGGAACCATCCTTGTGGATTCATAGCCCTGGCTCCGGGGTGACATTGCTATTGATATTTGGAGTAGTTGTGTCTATGGTTGGGTGGAACTTCCTTGGTCTGCAATCAGTTGGTGTCATCTTTCATAAAGATAAGTTCTCTCTGTTATGATATCATTTGCATCTATAGGAATGTATTCCACTGTATATTTAATTATTTCTCAATTGAATCTTTAGACTATGCATGATTGATGTTTACTATTGTGCATGTCATTAAAGTCTTTTCTTTTATGCATTCTTAAATAATGAAAAAGGTATAGATAAGAGAAATAATTCCAAGGGTAGGCTTGAAGGTAGTGTACCCGGACCTATGGGTGGTTGGGTATGTTACATAGTGCCACTAGGTGGTTTTGATCTATTGATATGTCTCCCAGGGTATTTGAAATGATACACACATGTTTTTCATAGCACTGAGGGGTCAGAAGGGGGTGATCAGGTCCCCCATGTTCAGGGTTCAGGGGTAGGATCTACCAACTAAAATTTTTGGGGGATTCACGAGAGGTCACTTCACATGAATTTTTTGTTAGTAAGAATGCACAAGCATTATTAATAATGTATGCATGTTCTATAAATGTACATGCACTATAGGAATGTGTGCATGTTCCCATAAAGTATGAACACTTTCAAGAGAACGTGTGCATTCTAGAGCATGTGTGCATTCCTTCCATTTCAATTTTTTCAAGAAGGAATGACAACTCAACATACATGTTTGTTGAGTTGGTTTTCTTAGATTTAGGTTTTGGATGAGAAACATAGTTGTTTGGTATGAAAATACATTAAAACCTCCATTTTTATGAATACCTCTCAATATCTCTATTTCTTACGTTATTTTCTACATGCTACACAAAAATGTTGTCGATGAAACTACAAACACAAATAAAGTCAACTATGCATATTCCTAATATACAATTTAAAAAAAAAAGTCAATATTGTTTACTACTTTTAATATTATTTTGTCTTGACATATAGTATAATCCTAAGATGCATACCTCTTTTATTTATGCTATAATCTTTTTTTATCTCAAACACTTTTAAAATAAGTTATGCATTGCAATGGAAGAGACTAGGATCTAAAATCTAAAAAAAAACATTGTTTGATAATCTCAAGATCCTCATAGCCTCCACTAATGGAATGTGTTGTAATTTCAAGGATATATTGACTTTCATAATTTTAAAATTTATATAAAACTAATATTATAAATTTTGAAAAAAAAAAACAAACTAAACAATGGGTTCTCTAAAATTTTACAAAAAGGTATAAGGAAATTTCATCGTTAAGGTACTCAATACTTGCACTAACAGAGACATATCAATTATATTTTGCTTTGAAAATAACATACCATTGTTAGAAAAATTTAAATTTCATATAGTTATTCACAGGTTCTATGAATAAAATTTATATATTTGGAAAGCTAATTCAATTACATACATTTCATCTTTTTACACGATGTTCAAATTCATTGTAAAAGTACCTTCAATAATCCATCCAAGTTAATATATTGTTGTTTTTCCATGTTTTCATTTCCACTAACACGTCATGGGAGACGATCATTATCTTGCACCCACCCACTATCCAATTCTTCCTTTGAATAATGTGCCTTTTCCTAACTTCTTCCAACAATTCATCTTGAATGTTTTTGTTTTTGTTTCTAAATCTTGTGGTGGCTACAATTCAAAATTCACTAAGAAGCTCCTGAAAATGTCCAAGTGTTGCATTGTCCAAACGTACTACTACATTATTACTTCAACCAATGTTNTGAAACTTGTACCAAAAATACTACATACTATCCACTATCCAATGAAATCAGTCTCACTCAATTTGGATACTCTAGGAAGAACTTATGATTGTTTTACCTGGAACACCTTCTTGAGACTAGTCAATAGGACTAGTCAGATACCCTATCTTCCACAGGATGTATCTAGAAATTTAAGATGAACCAGAAGATGAATTTTTCACCACAGATACGTTAATAATTTATGTGAATAACCTTTGGAATTTAGGGTATGCAACATTACAGAAAATGTTTTATAGCGAAAATTCCGCAATGACTCAGTTTAGGATGATTCCAGAACCCTATCTTTCATAGGTTGTATCTATGAAAGTATAAAGGCCTTGGAAGATGAAATATTAACCCAACGTACCTTGATCTGTATACTAAATGTCTTCCAAGTTGTTCCTTCTGAAACATTGTAGAAAAAAATTTATAGCGAAAATGCCAAGGTGTCTCAGATGTAGCAGTGAAACCCCAAGACCTTGATCTCTGACACCATATGTTAAGAACCAAATATCAATATAGCATAGAAAAACCTCAGAATAAGTACTCAATGCCTTGAAAAAGAGATAAAATTAGATAATAATCCTCTTTGAGGGGGGCAACCTTCTTATGCCCACATAAATGTACAATTACAAGATGATTCAAAATGAAAATGTCTCCTTGGTATATATAGGAGATGAGGTATAATTACAACTAATGGACTAAAGCCGACATAAAAAAAAATAACATTAATATAATATGCCCTAATTAAGGGTTAATGAGACACTATTTAGGGCTTAACAGAGAGAAGGCATGGTATAATATCTCATAGAAAATATATAGCCAACTCTAGGTGGGAGAAGTACCTTCCTCACTAATATGGAGTTTTGATGTTTTTGGTCACATCAGACAAGTACTTCCACACAACCATGTGTTTTTCATGTGGAAGTTGTCGAAAATATTCTAGTCTTTAGTTTACTTTAGTTAAAAGGAATTAATTAAAGTAAAAATATATTTATTATTGAATTTATTTATTTAATTACATGCTTAGCATGCAACATTTAATAAAAATATTAAGTGGGTGTGAGAAGTAATCTCAATCATAGATCACTTTGGAGATTAGAAATATATTGCAACTCATGATTATAAAAAGCAAGGCTAGGAGAAGAAGGAAGACACTTGTGTTGATGGATTTGACACTGTCAAGATTTTTGACAAGAGGTCAAGGTCGAGAGACTTGGTGAGAGACCAAGTTTGAGGATAACAAAGAAGGACCTTGCTAGTGTGATGAGTGTAGGTGAAAATAAGGACTTTTGTTTACACTACAGTGAGGAGATATTATTTTTTGGGTTAGGAGAGGTCATCCAAGTATTGATGAGAGGGTTGGATAACAAAGGACCATTATTCAAGATCTTAGATAGTTGGAGAATGAAATCTATCTAGAGGTCATAAAGGTCAAGGAGGAGAGAGAGCAGAGGCATCCACAAGTGGGTTTTAGAGGGAGAATCTAGAGGAAAGAAGTGCACCATACAAAGACTATTGTATGTAATTTTTGTACACATCCATGAGTCACAGTTTAGACAATCACGAAAATCCACTGGTCACAATGTGGAAATTCATGGATATCTACGGGTTGTAGAAGGGAAATTAGTGGATTTATAGGAAAGTGTGTTAGAACTATCATACAATAGGTCATTTATTTCCATGTTTATTTGTAGTGTATAATTCTGTTAGTGTTGGATCATGTTGTCATTGATGCCAATGGTTTGTCATTGATGCCAATGGTTTGATTACTTGGGAGATTATTGGATCATATGTCATTGATGTAAATAGTTTGGTTTGATTGATGTCATTGGTTGATGTCAAGTAATTTATTGATATGATTCCCTTGATGAGAATGTTATATGTCCAAGTGGAAACCAATTGATGCAAAGGTAAACAAATGGATGAACTTCAAAGTGGTCCCCTTATGGTGAAAGCCCCCACGGGAAGATGCTTTGCGGATTGATTTATCCTAGAAGAATGGTTGGAGGACCCATGCTCTCATTATTGTCTTATCATGATTGATAAGGTGTACAAATGGATGAACTCCAAAGTG
>JZKD02S2417404.1:279320-290217 GCA_000966675.3 Picea glauca | reverse complement strand
TTTCATTTCAGTTATTGTAACCAGTTGCACACTGAAGGAACTCGAATTTTATAAGTGTTAGAGGTTCTGAGTGTATTAGAGGTGGGAAGATGTGCGAGGGTACAATTCTGGTGGTTCTAGACTCTATTGTAATCTTTCTGGGACTAAATTGAATACATATGCAGAAGCATTTTGAACTATTTATGAAAAGATTCTAATGGCTATGATATGATTTTTGTCTTCCCTGATTCTACATATTTCTTGTGTTTCTTTAATTCCATTTACACTGTCTTTTGTTTAAATTGGAGAGTTAAAGACCCAGAATAGATCTTGTGACGCTCTCAGCTTAAGAAATTTAAACTATGTATGTTTCTTCTTAGCTAATTCAAAATTCATTTCTGTAATGCTTTGATGCAATGATTTGTTTCCTCTTCCCTCTTACCACTCTGATTTATTTTAATTTACAACTCAGATTCATTGCCTCACTTAGCCTTTATCCTCTGCAAAGTTCTATCGGCTGATCATTGTTTTCATTCAATTTCTGAATTTTGAATCCATAGCCCTATGTGTCCCTCCTCTTTTTGGCCAACAACTTTATTAAAAACCCCCAAAACAAACCAAATATAGCTACCAGTTTCCAAAAGAAATATCAAGTGACATGAGAGAGCCCCCTCTGAGTTGAGTAGGCGAGTGCCTCAGCACTAAAGTTGGTTGAAACAGTTACCTCTTTCGTTTGTCTATTCAGCTGGACAGATTTACAGAGTGCTAACATTCTAGCGTCGTTGTCGGGGATGGAAATTGAGAAAATTTCCCTGGGAAAGAATGACATGGTTGAGTTCTAAGGTTTGAGAGCAGCATAAACATAGGCACATATTAGTTGTATTCCTACTCTGGCAACTCCACACATCAAAAATCAATTTGAAGGTGATTTCGCTGGTAGAAGAATCCAGAAATTCAAATATTCAATGGCAACTCCACTCTAAATGCATAATCCAACTTCCAAAACATTATTGGCGACTCCACTCAAGCTTCGAATGTAATTCAGAGACTCCACTGGAAGATGAGATCCCTTGACAGAGGTATGAAAATACATTATGGAAGAAAACAAGTACTTAAAATTGAATTTTTTCCAAGGCATTTTATTGTTTGTTATAAGTTACCTCTAGTCCTTCCTTGAACATGCCAAAAAAAAAATTCTTTACCTGCTGCATTCTAATGATGATCATGAAAAACTTGCAATTGTATATCCTCCTCTTAAAGTGGTACATGCATATTTTCACTGTATCACTGATTTTGATAAAAAAATTCCATCTGGGCTATGTGATGACCATAACCAAGTTGATGAGCCTCATGAAACCATGGTTGATGTTTCATCTCCTACACTTGATCCAACACCCTCCAAGACTCAACATAGATACATACCCTTAAAGTTACCCCACATCCTTCATGATTTTCCCCCAAAACACTATGAGTACCTACGTATGTTTGATGGGGAACCTAATTCCATATCAGCTGAAAAACACATCCAAGGGTTTGAGCATTTTATAGATTTATTTGAGATTGACCATGATGATGTTTGTATGAGGGTCTTCTCTCAATCCTTGAAAGGAGACACCAAACACTGGCTTAAACATTTGTAGCTAGAGACGATTAGCTCATGGGAGGAATTGAAGGATGTCTTTTTAAAGTTTTGGGGCAGGAAGAAATCTTTGGATATACAACTTATAGAGTTCTATGGCTTAAAAAAAAAGAACAATGAAACTATTTTTATATTCAATAGAGGATTTTCCAGTATATATTACAATTTGTCCAAAGAAATTCAACCCACTAAAGTTGTTGCCATGCTCCATTATGCAACTACTCTTCATCCAGATTTGTCTTTCCTCCCGATGGAAAGAAGACCGAAGTCCTTAAGACAAATGTTTAATGACGCTCAAGACATTCAACACAACATCCAAGAATGTAAACAGATCCAAAATGATGGGTTGAATGGTCAAGAACATGAAAGTGAATATGAACAAAAAATAGTTGATTGGAATCTTGAGCATAGAATTGACAAGATCATAGGTCCTCTTGAAGTTTCCAATGCTAATTATTTTGCAAAACATTATATTCCACTTGTTGAAAGAGGAGGTGTTGATTTAGATTTTGATCCATCCCATGATAAGTAGGGGGCTGATTGTTTTATGTATTCATTTGTAGACAGTCAAGAAGATGAATTTGCAAATCAGTTTATTGAAGAACATGTTGATATTTCAAGTTTGTTCTTGTTAGATGACATTGCATATGTTGTTGATTTTCCTATATATGATGAATATGATGATGATTATGATGTTGACTCCCTAGAACAACCAACTGCATGTTCTCTATCAGAAAATGTTTCTTTTCAACAGTGTAATGAGAGAAATCAGCCTACATATCACAGTTACAAAGAAGAAAGTATTGAATCAGCTGAAGGGAATTATTTACCTTTATGCTTTTCTTCATTCAAATTGCTGAAAGAAAATCCTAAGATCATCATTGAAGCAAAGGAATGTGTGTTAATGCAAAATCACATTGATTCACTGAGAACAACTGACAAGAAATTGTAGCAATCTTCTTATGTATTTGATGACCCTGGTACTTGTTACATAGAAGGTATTGTCAGTACAAATTTGCATCCATTGGTTGAAGACGAATCTGAAAATGAGTGTGTTCAACAATTGAAAGAAATTGGAAAATATGCCTATGACAACAATGAAGAAAATGAAGAAGGTTTTGAATCAAGTGAAAGAACCTTGCCATTGTGTTTTTCCTCTTTCGAATTGTTGAAACAAAATGTCTATAATGTTTCAAATAAGAAATCCTCTAGACATAATTTTAAATATGAATAAAGCAGTGTATTTGCAAATAAAAACTATCTTCCATTATGTTTTTTTTTCCTTTAAATTGTTGAAAGAAAATCATGAGATAACAAAGGAAGTAGGGAAGTCTGATTACATTCACAGTGGCACTGCTTTACATGAGAAAATGGTTATCAATGAGGAAGAACAACAACCTTCTCATGCATTTAATGATTGTGTTGTTGATTACATGGAAGGTTATGTCAGTTCAGATTTGCAGCCCATGCTAAACTACCAGCTTGGAAATGAAGATGATAGTAAATCAACATCATTGTTAGACATGGATTTCTTTCCACCAGGGGTTTCATTTCAGCCAACACTATCTTTTGATTCAGAAGATTGTTATTTCCAGCAGTCTCAACAGATTTTTCAACCTCTTGGTGGAAATCAACATGTTAAATCACATGAAAAGAAGAATGCAGTGGAAGGGGTGAAACATGATTGTTGTTTTCTACATATTTCAGAGGATCCATTTGCAGTTTTGTTAGAGGTAATGAATAGTCCAAATGTTTTTAATTTTTTGAGATTTGGATTTATAGATGAATTTTTGAATGAATTGTCAGTAAGTAGGAATTGGAGCAAGCTTGTGCAAAGTAAACAAATAGTGGATGAAATGCTTGCATGGTTGCATTGGCATTTTGATTTCACTTGATTGGCAGTTCATTTCAGCAGTTAGAGTAGGCAGGAGTGTGCGAATAAGCTTGTTGGTCAAAAATTTTTCAGTATGGATTTCCAGTAGTGTGTATAGTCAAATTTTAGCAGTGTGTTCAGTATTCAGTATCCAGTGGAGAGCAGTGTGCAGAGTTTGGTTTTCAGCAGACACTGGTGACGGGTCAGAGCAGGGTACATGGATATGTTTTGGGAGCAACCCAATGGATCAGGAACATGTTCTACTATTCTTTGCTACCTCACAGGGAGGATAGCATCCCCAATAGGAGCCTATGTTATCACCTACTAATTTGTATCAATTTTTCCCAAAGCGTCTTGTCCTTGTGCTATTTTTCCACTCAGACTTTCAAACTTTTTCACCAGCTCCATCAAGCTCCCATCACCTAAATCCTTTGCTCAACTGGTCATCCAAAATATTCATGTCCCCCATAAGTAAAAAATTTGACAAATATCCCAAACCTATACCTAGTCTTAATACTTATCTAATTCCCTTAGTTCCATCACTTCATTCATTTTTACCCTTATTTTCATATTTCCGTTGAAAAAAAATATATTCATTTTATCAAGCACCCTTACCCTATCCACAAAGTCATGTGTTAAATCCTCATATGCCCAAAGTCTTTAAAAAATTGGAAAAAACGATTATTATTAATATAAATATTTTTATATTAAAATATTTATATTAATATTTAATCCAATATTTAATTTATGGAATCACCTCAAATCATATCATGGGCATGAATCTCAAATTATAACTTAGAAAAGTCAAAGTTTGGATGGAGGGCGCACATACATATCATGGATTGAAGTAACCAGGGAATACTACCGTGGTTTATTTGGTGGCAGCAATACTATCGTGGTTTATTTGGTGGCAGCACATCGGAGGTAAAAGCAGTTTGATTTAACCCACTTTTTGCCCAAGCCCGATATAATAAATGCAGGCCATTTTTTGCCCAAGCCTGATATAATAAATGCAAGCATTTATTATATTTTTTATATGCGCCATTTTTCTAGGAATGCATTTCAATAATGATTATGGGATTTCCAATAAAATAAATTCCTCCTCATGGTGAAAAGGTTTTACTGAGGTAAGATTTAAGTTTTACACATTAATGTTATTTCCATGCAAAAGATTTAAATGGGAAGATGCACGTGAAGGAAGACTTGGATAATTCTTTATCCAAAGATTTACAAAAGTAAAAAAAGAAGATAAAAGGTAGGTAAATTGGAAAAACACATAGTAAATGTTTTTTTCACAGTGAAACGATAAATTGGAAAAAGGATTACACAGTAAATGTTTTTCACATGAAATAGTAACAGTAAATGTTTTTTACTGTGAATGGTGAATTGGGCAAAAGAAGACATGGTTTTAAAGACCACAGGTATGAATTAAACTATTGAAATTTAATTCTCTAGGATAAAAAATATTTGGGAATTATTTTTATTTGAAATATATTATTCCCAAATGTTTAATGAGAATATGGATAAATGCAATTATATTTGAAAGAGTATGAGTGAAATTTCAAAGAGAACGTGGTAGAGGAAGGATCTAGAGCGTCAAAGGAATCTGCAGGGATCTTGAAACGTTTTTTTTCTGAAAACTGTCATTTGTAATCATTGTAGAAACTTAAACGTTTCATATCAGTTATTGTAACCGGTTGTACAATCAAGGAACTCGAATTGTATAAGTGTTAGAGGTACTAAGTGTATTAGAGGTGGGCGGAAGTGAGAGGGTACAATTCTGGTGGTTCTGGACTCTATTGTAATCTTTCTGGGACTGAATTGAATACATATGCAGAAGCATTTTGAACTATTTATGAAAAGATTCTAATGGCTATGATATGCGTTTTGTCTTCCCTCATTGTACATATTTACTGTGTTTCTTTGATTCCATTTACATTGTCTTTTGTTTAAATTGGAGAGTTAAAGGCCCATAATTCGTCTTGTGACACTCTCGGATTAAGAAATTTAAACTGTGTATGTTTCTTCTTAGCTAATTCAAAATTCATTTTCGTAATGCTCTGATGCAGTTATTTGTTTCCTCTTTCCTCTTACCACTCTGATTTATTTTAAGTTACAATTCACATTCATTGCCTCACTTAGGCTTTATCCTCTGGAGAGTTCTATCAACTGATCATTTCTTTCATTCTATTTCAGAATTTTGACTCCATAGCCTTGTGTGTCCCTCCTCTTTTTGGCCAACAACTTTATTAAAAACCCCCAAAGCAAACCAAATCCAGCCACCAGTTTCCAAAAGAAATATCAAGTGACATGAGAGAGCCCTCTCTGAGTTGAGCAGGCTAGTGCCTCAGCTCTAAAGTTGGTTCAAACAGTTATCTTTGTCATTTTTCTATTCAACCGAATAGATTTATAGAGTGTTAACACCATACAATATTTGGAATGGGCTCTTTCCAATGGTCGTGTTTGGTGAGTCATTGTATGAAAATTCTGCTTGTGGCAGAATTTCATCCCATTGATTATGATGCTCAGTGACCAAACTCCTTGTTGTGGCAATTATATGATTAGTATAATGCGCACATTTAATTATCAATCTGGGATTCATAATCAACATAGTTACAAGACACCAGTAAGAAAGGTAATTTCTAATGTCATGAGTATAGAACTAAGCTAGATTATGCATGTTGGAAATAAAGTAAACTATAAAACTGAAATGCACTTTGGGTGTCTTTCACAGAGATGTTATCTACTCCATTATGTCACATGCACGTATGAGATGGAGTTGGTTTGATAGATCAACTCTGCTATCTGACCCAGAAAACTAACTATGCAATCCACACTTCTGAAAGGGAAATCACACATCAATCATCAAGACATAGCATGGGTAGTTCAACAGTCAATATATTGAGTATGCTATGGTTCACAATGTGTTATTGTGAACTTCACTAGTTCCTCTTCAAATATGTCTGACTACTGCTGCCAACATTCATGTCTATGGAACAAAATCAAATTCATAAAAACAGATCATACACAAAAATAGAGCGAGTAAAGATATCTAAGCAATCATATAATGGAAATCCTAGTCTAAGTTGTACTACTATCATCTGACATAATTAAATCTTCAGCTAATTTAACATTTACACTATTGAAAAACAAATGCTAATGCTAATCTACGAAGATGCTGACCTTTGTTGGGCGGTGGGCCCTTGTCGCTTCAACAGATCAGCTGTTGAAGTCTACAGTAAGATTGTCTTCAACCCACACATTACTCTCACTCAAATCTTAAAACATGAAATTGGATTATACCAACAACTCAATTCACATTCATTCCTTAATGATCAAAACATGGACATAAATGAAATGCTTTCATTAAACTCAAACTCAGGATATGTTTCACAATATGCAACACTGCTCTCTATTTCTTCATATGTCTATATGTCTAGATCCCCCCTCCTTCTCTCCCTTTCCATGACCATGTTCTTATAGAGTTCAGGTCGTGATTTACAAGGAAGAGATCATTAATTACATGGTAATCAAATCTGATGGTTACTTGATTGTTTTGCTAAACTAGGTTACTTCCATCTAACAATATTCTCAATATCATTAGCAACTAGAGATTTAATCAACCACCATATATTCACAGGCAGAGGTACTGAAATCAGACAGTCATGTTGGTGCCGGAGTTAGACAGTCACGTTGGTACCAAACTATAACAGGAAAACTGTGTTATTTTATTAATCCACTCCAAAGCACCTTCCATAACTTTGTAACCGTAGTGAATTTTCAAAAATGGCTCATTGGAGACCTAATTCGCCATGCTGGGAGAAAAACCCATGTTTTATAATCTTTTGATTCGCTTCCATGTGCATGAAAATCAAGGCGCAAGTTGGTAGTTTGAGATTTTTCTATTTTCCGAAATATTCCCCCTAAGCTGGAGGTCTACACGTGCGATCCGGGAGAATTCTGACACATGCGTCTTCATATCGACGACGTTCTCGATAAAACCAATGTCCCCGATTTTCTTCTAGAAGACTTCAAAATTCGAGTTTTACTCTAGTATCGGATGACTAGAAATGTCAACAATCAAGGCTACCTAGTCACCAAACCTGTTTATTCAAATCATACCATTAGAAGATCTCTTTTTAATAAATTAACAAATTTTCACTAATAAGAACGTACAAAATATTCATAAGTATTGAACTACCTCATGGGCTCTTCTTAGGTAACACTTTTACACCAAGTACGAGAAAACCAGGTATGTAATGAGGCCAGTTGATCGAATTAAATGATTAGAACATGCATTAAAACATGACAAAATGAAGTCCCAACATCCCCCCATGCCTAAATTATTGCATTCCCTCATGCAAAACTGTCAATCCATACTTCAAAATAGACTTGAAACACCAGTTCATGTTGGTCAACTCCCATGCTTACTTAATTGCAGGTCTAAAGACAACCTGATATTCAACCAGGATTTGGTGCAAACGAAGGATCGAGAATGGAGTACCAAAACAAGTATACAATGAAAGAATTCTTATTGAGAAAAGTGTAAGTGACCATTCATAAGAGCATTTATTAACCGAGAGTGAAATGGTCAAGTGACTATCATGATGACATGACATAATCAAATAAGAAGTGTGTTTTGTAATATGAACTTAATGCATAATCGATACAATTCTTACTAGTAAAAATTAGAATGATAACACATACATTGCTAACTTGTGATATTTGATACTAGTTCAGGAAAATACCAAAGATTGAGTCAATGTTACCAGAATCTGTCACTAGTGCTTGGTGAGAGTTTTAGTACTGGACCAACACAAAACTTGAAGTACCAGATCACTGCAAAGCTGAAGGCACCTGACTGATTATAAATTTAGACATAATTGGCCCAGTTTTACCTCAAGTTTACTTTTACTTTAATGTACGTTGCAAGCTATGAAGTGGATGATGGATCAAAGTACATGCTGGCTGAAACTGAAAGCTACTAGAGATCTAGGAGGGAGTTGATGAATACTGATCTACTGGGATTCCTTCTCTCTCTCTCTCCCCCCCATGCTTGTTGGTTTGCATGTCCTCATGCAAACTCTTTTATCAAATGCTTCTACAAGAAATTACTACAAGTTGAAAGAGGACTATGTAAAACCGATGCATGTTGACTGAAGGTTGAAGTATGCCAACAAATAAATTCTTTTAATCAATTTTATGAGTGGTTTTTTGAAACCTTTAAAGAAACTTTTAGTTAGTACCGGAAATTCATTTGCTTTTACCTATATGACCATTGTATAACCACATGATGTGTATGATCTGAAACATAATCTGATTGTTCTTGTGTTTAAAACTTGCAGAGTATATGAAACAACGTTCATTCTTTAGGCTGGAGCTTATTGGAGGATCAATACTAGAATTTCTTGTACCTTATGGAGCTTCTTTAACCTGTTCTTGTACCTGAGTTTCTTCCTCTGTGTTTGGTTTTGCAGGGTGATCATGTGAGTCTAAAAAAAAGTTCTGAAGGGGCTCTTTGACCTTCCCCCATGCCAAGGATGTTGTACATCTGTATGCAATAAGATTCAACATTTTATATCATAATGGAGAAAATATGATAAGAGAAAAATAAACCAATCAAATTTCAGAAGTACATTTATCACCTAGCATATGATTTCATGCCTAAAAAGTGAAATTGCCCTTCTTTTGATGGCTTATTAACAAAGGTAGCATTCAATAGTGAAACAGGGGAATATTTATATGTTTGCCAAAAGAACAGATCCAACCTAACTTGCTTCAGAGATTTACTATCATTGGATGTTATAGATAAATTTCACAGTATAAGTAGATTAGACTTCATAGTCTGGGTCCCACTCCTAAGAAGTTGCCTTCTTAGGTAATGTAGGATTTAAATGTCAGACCGGTAGGGTTGACTTAGGGTAATTCTCAAATGGACATTTGCTTACAGTATTCATTTTTCTTGTTAATCTGGAATTTATATATATTTTTATGACAAAAGTGAATTTTTCAATCAAACAAGTATAAATGAGACATTCACAAACCAAAACCCACTGCCAGCAAGCCTGTTCAGTACTTCGGTGGGGCAATTGTGTTATTTAGTGAGAGACATACCTTCCCTAGGTTGAATGCCCCATTGCCAATAGGCTTGTTCATCACCCTGATGGGTTTTCCTAGTTATACCACAGACCAGTACCTGCTGCCAGCAGACCTGTTCAGTATCCTGGTGGGTTAGTCTCTTAAACCAATTTTCTATCAGAGACTTCTTGTCCCATAGTCACCTATTTTAATTTTTGTTAAAGAGTTCTTTTGCACAGGTGACAGGGGGAGGCTTGTCTAAAAACCCTTTTACAGGTTGGGATGGTATTGGGTTAGAAGATATACTCTCTTATTTGAAATGTCTTTAAAGATTTGTTTGAAGGAAAAATAAACTCATTTATTTATGTTACTTCTTTTGGATATTCTAGATGTATGGTCTGTCTGAGTTTGTCCATAAGAGAATGACCTAAAGTTACCTTAGGGTACTGATACATCCTCTTCCCATAAGGTTTTCCTAGTGTTCCCACGACAGAGAGTGCTCATATACTCATATGCTACTCTTTAGTAAAAATAGTCCAATGATTACTATTGAAGTGTAGTTAGGGTGAAATAGTTACTTGTAGGCTAATATTTTTAATCCCTTTAATCATGATGAAGCACTGATGATGTTTGTAATGGAATTTTTTATGAAAGCAACCTCTAAAATTTAAATCAGATTAAGCATGGTTCTTATCAAGCAACAGAGGAAAAATAAATTATATCTTCTCAGTCAAAGAACATAACCAAAAGAAATTAAATCAACTGAACCAAAAGAAATTAAAATACATCCCTTTAGCCAACAACTTAACCAAAAGAAATTAAAATACTTCCCTTTAGTCAGCAACTGAACTAAAAGAAATTATTTCATCTAGGCTTGCATGAGAAATTCCATTTCATGCTGCAGCCAACTCCTTGGTTTCATCTTGAATGGCACGGATCAGCAGGGCTACTGGTACCGGACTAGCACAGATCTGTTGGTACTAGACCAACACAGGTGTTTTGGTACCAGACTAGCAAACTGGTACCGAATTATATGTTGGTGCAATGGTTTCCCTATAATCTTGGTAGTTTCTTGAAGTTCAAATAATCATCAATTGAGAAGTAATATTGTCTACATAGTAAAACAATGAAGTAATGTTCCAGTTGCAACGTGTGGCACTACAAAATTCCAATACCCATTAGTACTTCCTTTATTCAAACAATTTAGAAAATATAGCAGTCATACTCCCTAAAGTTAATTCATAATTTTAACTATTGCAAAGGATATAAGGTTAGCCAACAATATCTTATACCAATGTTTAGGTACCAGGCTGTTTTTTTTTTTTTTT
>JZKD02S2417404.1:244621-269058 GCA_000966675.3 Picea glauca | reverse complement strand
ATTTCATCCCTCTCTATCTCTCTCTACCTCTCTCTACCTCTATCTATCTCTACCTCCCTCCCACTCTCACACCCCCTATCTCTCTCCACCTCCATCCCACTCTCTCTCTTTTAATATACCACTCTCTCATTGCATCCCTCTATCCCCCCCTCTGTCTTAAGTCCAATACCTACTTCTCCAAAAATCCTAATGTTGCTAATATTCCCACCAAGAGGTAAAGCATACAATTGGGAGGTCATGTGTGTGGGTTTAAGGTGTTGTTTATGGCCCTAGATGCATGATTTCAAGGTGTTGTTTATGTCCTTGGCCTATGCTTGGGGATGTCAGTAGAACTAGGTTGTTTTGAAATTTCAGTATGTGTCATGGGGTATTGGAAATGATATGCACACACTATTCATTGCATTGGGCATGCCAGGGTGTCACAGGGGGGTTGGTCAACCCCCCCTGTCTAGGGTTCAGGGAAGAGATCCATTGACAAATGTTTTGGGGGGGTTCATAAGGTGTCACATTGGTGATAGGGGTTCACAAGGGGTTATTTAATCTGAGTATATTTGTGTATGTATGAACCTGGACATTTTATTTGACCCAAAAACATATGAAAATTGATTGAAGGATCTATGCATAGGAACATGTGTGCACTCCTTCTTAGTAAAATTCATGAATTCCTAAAGAAAATGTGTTCTTATGATCATGAATGCATGTGCATTCCTAAGGGCATTCATTCTCATCACATGTATGCATGTGCATTCCTGAAAACTCCTAGTTGGCAAGTGTGTGGTGGTGGTTTTAAGAGAGCCAAGGCTACAGGATTAGGAATGCATTCACATTTCTAATAAGGCACATTCATTCCTGCATGCATAGATTCCTTCATACCTCATTTCCACTTTTTTTTCCATCAACTTCTTATAGACACATGAGTGGGAAATTGCATAGAAATTCTAGCATTGACAATGCAAAGTAGTTGAAGAAGTCAATTGGCAGGGATGTATGGATTTAGGAAGGATATTTGGAGGAATACAAGTTATTGAGGATGTTGTTGAAGACACCAACAAATTTTAGTGGGCTAGGATGTAAGGGATTGGCCTTGATATGGATTAGGAAACCTATATCATATGATATCCCCAATGGTACTTAACTAGTATATGTGGAAGGTTAATGACTATGAGAGTCGATTTTTGGGTTCCCTCACATGATGATAAGGTGCACCACAAACATGTTGGGTCCCCCTACATAGAATACGCACACCATATACCTTAGCATATTGCACTATATGGATACACAAAAAGATAAGATTAGAAGGGAACTTGGTGAGGGAAGGAAAAGTGAGGGATATGGAATGTGACCCCATCCAATCCACAAGTATGATGCATGACATACAAGATTGGAATAAAGAACATGACTAGATTTTATATTATAATTGGGTTTGAAAGGAAGAACAAGTTTAGAATACGCTTCCTACATGAACTGATAAGAGAAGAATGTGCAAAAAAATTTAAACAAACAACTTTGCAAATGATTAGCATAAAACAAATGAAACAAATAGAAGATCATTACACAATGATTTCCAAAGGAAAACACTTCCGGGAGAAAAACAAATCCACTCTTTAAATTGTTCTCAATGTATCATTCAACAAATAAATGTTTATAAAACATCATAGAGTCTCCATTCTCTAAACAAGAGTGTCCAACAACAACATAAGGATTGTAGAGAACTTTTGGCAACATAGAAAGAAGTTAAATCTCACACAAACTACTTTCCTCCAACCCTACCACTTAGTAAATAGGCATTAAAAAACCATTTAAACCATTTATGTTTTTCCAAATCTACATGGTGAAAACCACCAATGATTAACTAGCCAACTGTTGCCACTTATCATTCATTGCATGCTAGTGATATGCACTACTAGTATTCAACATTTTTATTCCTATTACTCAAGATTTATTCCCTGGTACTTCTCAACAACTATTACCTACTACACTACATGAATACAATGTATATGACACACATTTCCCAAGAAGGTTCTTTGGAAACACGCAGACCCAAGGAGTTGGGTGCTCCACACTTGGGGGTTGCAACAGATGACATAATTTCCTTAAGGAAAAAACATCGATAGAGAACAATTGTGGGACACACTCATTGGGAACACATCTATGCTAAGTTCAAGGATTGGCATATTAGGGAGATTTACACTATCTTGGTGAGAAGAAAAATACATGATCTACAAGAGGAAAACTTGTGGTTGCTTCAACAGTAGGATTGTGCAAGTTTGTTGGGTAGTAGTAAGAAGACAATATTTCCTTAGACTCATTATACATCTCTAATAGAGTCACAAGAAAAAGGATACATCTCAATTGTTGTATATCTGTAACATGTTTCATATAACAAAGGTAAGGAATCTACCTTGGGTTCCACATATACATGTGTGTTTTGAAATATTTAGGTGTTGGATGTTACTATTCTTTTATTTTCTTTGTAATGGCAAAAGTATTGAAATATTGGCTAAGTGTCAAAGTATTGTTGGGATTTTTTAAACGTTGTGATTGAAAATGTGATTATTGTTAAATGAAATTCGTTGAGTATGAATTAGTTTCATTTGATAGATTGTAGCTTAAGGTGAAGTTATGTAAAAACCTTAATTGAAGAGGCATAGTCTCGTTGTAGTAGGTGCAGGCTAGCCAAGCCCATGTGGTTGAGGCGAGGCATTGTGATCCAAAACGAATCCAAAAAGAGAAATTAGATTTCAGTATAGGCTCTAAGATGATCAACAAAGGAATTGTTTAAGGCTATGGATGATGAAGGAGATCGACTTGTTGGGGTGAAGGCCCCCATGCCATCATGACTGATGTCCAATTTTTTATTTAATGTATGTAAAGTTGGAAAATATGTTATTGTATAAAAGGAAATAATGAGACATTCATAAGAACTTTTCCATATGGGAGAAAACACAAACAAAAAAAGAAAAGAAGGAGAAACATCCTGGAGAGAAGATGAAGAATTGGGGATTCCATACCTTCCAAATATCCTCCCGATCGACTCAATCCTCTATATTATGTTTCCACACAATGAGAAAAGGGTTATTTGGCTATGAATTATGTAGAGAGTATTCCTGGATGTCACTGAGGAGCATAGAGATAAACCAGAGAGCCTAGTTTTACCATTTGGGTTTCCAAGGTAAACTATGAATTTATGTGTGATGATTGTTGTGGTTGTATTTTTTTATCAATGGTAAATGGTGTGCACTGTAATTTAATGTTCATATGTGTATGTTTTAGTGATGATAACTTCGTATCATTTGGGTTGAGATCATTTTATATGAATATGGTCCCTGTGGGTCAGTAAACAATATTAACAACTCTTAATATACACCCACACATTGATGAATGCGTTGTAAATCGATGGCCCTCCTTCCTGAGCCATTTATATTTACTTGGGGGTTTCTAATTTTGTTTTAGATTCATTGGGCACATTCTTGACTTTGTTGGGTGTTTTCCTTTCCCCATAAATCATAGATGACATATGTATCTAATGATGGGGTTTTCTAGGCATTTATTAGCTACCCACTAACCATATACATGTTTTTCTCCATTCATCGACCATCAATTTTGCCCCATATGTTTTTCTCTATTGTCAAATGTTGAACTCGACTTCAAACATTTTTAGGTGTCGGGGGATTAAAAAAATCACCTTTGGGAATATTTTTGTGCCATGGGTCACCAAAAACATCCTTCATATGTTTTATACATTGTTGGTCATCTATTTCACCTTTTAGACTTCCTCCTCGACTGTTGGTTGTTAACTTCATATTTCTAATGTTTTTCCTTTAGGGTTAGTCATCGAATTATCCTTTTCAGTATTTATTTGAACCTTAGGTTGACCCATTCAGAATGATATTTTATCTTGGTTGAATTCCACTTTTTCATTCGACTGACAATCCTTCATAGTCAGCCCAATATTCACACCTTTCGACTGGAGTCTTTTTTGGTCGACTTGGATTTTTTGGTCGACCCAAATTTCACCTAATTTGACTTGGTAGACTAGAATTCTAGTGACTCGAATTTGGTTGAATTGAATTTCCTTTGAATCAACTTACCTTTATTCTGACTCATTATCCAAATTGACTTCCGGGTAGTTAAATTCATTATTCTTTGGGCTGAATAGACTTGTGGTTTGACTAGTCAAGTCTCTTCCAGTTATCTAAAAGGAGCAAATATCATAGTTCTTACCTAGATGTTTGTGTTGGTGAAATGGTGAGACTGTAAGCCTCCTATTTATGGATTATATGGTATCAAAGAAGAAGTTTGAATGCATATACTACTACCTGTATGGTAAGTTCTCACAATGATTACAAAATAAGTGGACAAGAGTTGTTTTGAGGGATAGAGAGAGGTACAACATCAATAATGTCAGGAGAACATTTTGAAAGAGAAGGGTAATAATATGCCAAGGTCAGGTTGGAATGATTTGAGCAGAGTATGGCCACATTAACATCAATGGTGTCATGACTATTGGGAGAAAATAAAAAGGAAACACCATCAACAAAGGCTTGTCATGAAGGCCCCAAGGACGAATAAAATAAGCCAAAGATAGAGCATAAGACTGAGCAAGAGATGGGAGAGTGCATTTATAACAAGACATCGTACCTTTTCAGGTACATCAAGACATATACTAGGGAAGTGGATGTTATCAAGCTAAACCAATGGCTACAACTGATGGAAGTATACTTCAATGTGCAGGAAGTAACTGGAAAAAAAAAGATTTCTTTTGCTTGGTTGAATCTTAAAGGCCATGCATTGACATGATGGGAGAGTGACACAGTAAGAAAAGAACTAGGAAATGAGTCACTAATGACTGATTGGGAAGTGTTCAAGGACATGATCAAATATTAGTTTTGTCCAATTGGATATGAAGAACACCATCAGATGGTATGGAATTATGTCGTGCATAGACAAGGACAATCAGTGCAGGAGTTCATGACAGAGTTCAAGAAGAGAGAAATTCAAATGGGAGTCCCTCTCAAAATTCTAAACATGTTAGTCGAGTATTTGGGGGCATTGTTACAATAGATTCGTAGAAAAATGATGCTATTTAGACCAAATAAAATTGATGAGGCCAGTATTCAAGCACAATACCTTGAGGTTGACAAGTGAAAGAAACACACAAGTCCTCACAAGCAAGTAGAACCACAAGAGCAGTAGATAAAGAGGAAAAGCAAGAAGAAGTGGAATGAGAACAAAATTATGGTTGCAGTACAAGAAGAAAAACCTTCCATCCAATAATGTAAAGGATGTGATGAAAAGGGACACACTCGGGAGAATTGTTGGAAATTTCACCTTAAGAAGTGCCCCAAATATTTTCATAAAATGAAGAAGAAAGCATTGATATCAGTGGATGTTGAGGAACAGGGGGATAGCACCTCAGGCGCAAAAGGGAAGATTAAATACACTAATATTTAGAAAGATTTAGAATTAGTTAGTTGTAGTCAGAAGGAGGGGAAGGAAATGCATGAACTCTTTTGCATTAAAATCCACATGAAGCAAAGAAATATGGATTGTTTGTTCGATCCCGATTCAAAATCCAACTTGATATCTATGCACCTTGCTGAGAGGCTTGGAATGGATACTCAATATCATATACATCCATACCCCCTTGGTTGGGTAAGGAAAGATGTGGAATTTAAAGTGAGAAAGAAGTGTAAATTTAAGTTTGTCGTCAATCAAAAATTTGTTAATGAACTAGTTGCAGATGCGGTTCCTATGGGAATATGTGGAGTCAAATTGGTATGTCCATATTTCTATGTGAGCGATGCCATTTTTAGAAGGAGAGAAAATCAATATAGGTTATTCAAGTATGGAAAATCCTATGCCATAAATGCACACAAGGAAAAAACTAAGCTCTATTGGATCGATGCTTATAAGGAAAGAAGAATCATCGACAATACAGATAAGTTTGTCTTGTTGTTCCCAAGAGAAGGAAAGTAGAAAGAATAAGTAAACAAGTTGGATATGAAGGCATACAAGGAAGGATGTAGTGGAGATAAATGTAAACAACAATAACTACTAATTGAATCCTACAAGGAAGTGTTTCAAGAGCTTGAGGAACTCTCACCCAAGGGAGAGGTTGAACATGAAATTTAGTTGTTGTCGGAGTCACCACTATCTAACATTGGGATGTATAGTTAGCTCGTCATTGACACAGATGAAGTAAAAAAGTAGTTACAATAGTCGTCGGAGTAAGTAGTCATCACACCCAATACATCACCATGTGGTTCACCCATCATCATAGTGCCAAACAAAGATGGAAAACGGAGAATGTGCATTGACTATTGTGTGTTGAATAAGATTACCATCAAGAATAGATATCCTTTTCCAAGGATTGATTCCTTGTTGGATCAACTACAATAATATCAATTATTCACTAGTATGGACCTTAAATTAAGTTACCACCAAGTGAGGATCAAAGAAGAAGATGTGTGGAAGACAATGTTGAAAATAAGACAAGGTTTGTATGAGTGGTTAGTAATTTTTTTTTATATTATGAAATACACCTGCAATGTTTATGTGACTAATGAATGATGTGCTATGGCCCTTCATTGATTATTTTTTGATAGTATATCTAGATGACATACTAATATTTAGAAATACTTGGAAAAAACACCTCTCACATGTGACACAAGTACTAGATACCTTAAGAAAGACTTAGTTGATTTCCAACTTGCATAAATGTCAGTTTGGAAATACCTCCTTGATACATATTTGAAAAATGATTGGAGGAGAGATGATGGTACATCTAAATAATATTGCATCCATCATCCATTGGCCTATTCCCAACAATGTGAAGAAGGTCAGGAGTTTCATGGGAGAAGCTCAATATTTGATAAATTTCATTGCAAACTTCTCCACATTAGCAACATCATTGAATGCAATAACTTCCGAAGGAAAGTGATTTCATTAGGTAATATACAACACATAGCATTTGAACACTTGAAGAAGAAAAATAGTGATGCTCGATTCTTATCCATGTCAAATTTGTTGTGACCTTTTGAGCTAGACTGATGCTAGTCGATATGCATTAGGAGAAGTACTCTTGAAAGGAGGGAGGCATGTGTTCTACCATTCATAGTTGTTTCATGAAGAATATCTTGACTATCCCACATATTATAAGGAGCTCTATGCGATTGTACAAGCAGTGAAGGCATTGAATCATTATCTCTTGAGAAAATAGACTATCATACACACATATAATTAACACCTTCAATATATATAGAGTAAGATCAAGATGTAACATGTGAGGCATTAAAAATGGTTAGGTTTCTTGCAACAATTTCAATTATTGTTTAAGTACAAGAAAGGAGTCACAAATAGACTAGAAAACATGCTCTCTTGACCACCACTAAAGAACATAGAAGCAAATGGAATGACAATGCAACTTGAGCATTTAACTCATTAACTTTTGAGTGAAGATTATGAGGGAGATGAATGTTTTAGAGGAGTCTACAAGAAACTAAAGGACAAGTTGGTCGTTTTCATGGAAGGAAATGAATACCACCTCCAAAATGGGTTGTTGTACAAATTGGAGAAAATCTGCATACCTGAGGATATAAGAGTTTAGTTTATGAGAGAAACACACACTTATAGGGTTTTTAGGCATTTTGATGTATCAGAGATAGTGGAGAATATGAAACGATATGTTTATTGGAAAAAGATGGAGGATTAGGTGTAAAGGTTGTTAGAGGCTACAATATTTGTATCACTAGGAAGCCAAGAAACTAAAAACGTGTCTTGTACATGCCATTTACAATACGAAAAAGGCCTTGGGAGAGCATCTCTATGGATTTTTTTGGAGGTTTTCCTATGAATCACAGATGCCATGACTACTTGTTCATTGTGGTGGACCGCTTCAACAAAATGTGTGTAATCATTCCCTGTAAGAATACAATATCTGGATGAGAAGCAGTTGAACTATTTTTCATCCATGTTTAGGTACATTTTGGATTTCCAACCTCCATCATATCTGATCAGGAAAATAGGTTCTTGGGAATATTTTGAACAGTGCTTTAAGAAAGAATAGATACCGAGTTGAATTACTCCACTTCCTTCCATCCTCAGACTAATGGACAAACTGAGGTAGTAAACATGATATTGGTGGAATTGATGAGAGGTTACAACAATAAACATCTAAATAATTGGGATGAGCAACTAGTCTACATTCAACAATCTTACAACTTAACACTTCATTCTTCCACCAATAAGTCTCCTTTCAATACTTGTTTTGGTTATCTACATCCTTCAGCATTTGATAATTCTTATGGACAATAGAAGGAAGAAACACGACTACAAGGAGAAGAACAGAAGGAAATCACATTTTTGGAAAACATCAAACATATACCTTTAAGGGTTCAAGAGCAACTCAATAAGAGCCAACAATTGGACAAAGCTAGGCATGATCAACATGGGGAGGATTATAAATTTTATGTTGGAGACAAAGTGTGGCTCTATCTATGTAAGGAATGACTACAAGGAGCATCAAAGAAACTAAAGCCCCTTAGATATGGACCATTTGAGATCATTGAACAAGTGAATGAGAATGCCTATAGGATGAAACTCCCACCTTATATGCAGATCATCTCAGTGGTGAAAGTTGAAAATTTGAATATGTTTGAACCCTCCATGTTGGATGAGGAGGAAGAACATCAAGTTCTTTTGCCCGTCGAAGAACTTGCACATCATGGACTCGAGGAGTTGAAGTAAGACACAGTTATATAGCACAAGGAGTGGGAAAATCACATAGGAAAACAAGAAATGTGGCATACTGGTCTCAAGGGACATAATGTGTAACATACCCAGCCACCCACAAGCTGGGCACATTACCTCAAAAGATCCCTTATGAACCAATTTCAAATTGAGATAATAATTAGTTTGAAATGAAGATTGAAAGAATAACATGCATTAATCAATATCCATGCTACAACATAAAAGAAATAAACAGTGTGTCATGCACAACAAATAGCCAGCAAGCATGCACACAAAAATACATCTCATAGATAATTAAATACACAACATAAAATACATTGTACAAAAAACACAAAGAGAACTTATCTTTGCACATAAACATTCACCAACTGGATGTAGACCAAGTACATTCCTCCCAACCATAGAAAATGTTGTTCATTTACTATCAATAGCAGGTCACCCCCGAGCTAGGGCTATGAATCAACAAGGACTGGTCCTAGGCCATATCTAAAACACACAATAGTTGGATAACTAGATCTTAGGTTTCCCAGCCACACAACAAATCCAAATTTCCAGCTCTATTTCCTTCTCAACCTACAGGACCCAAATATATGAACACCTTTTTCTGCCATGCAGTCCCTTAGGCTATCCCATTTCTCTCCAGTGATCCAATGCTACTGGTCAAGAAATCTCCCTGTTGGAAACTCCATGGATTCTCAATTGTGAAAAAATATTTTTGAACTATCATCAATCTCATGCACTCAAGAATCCATTCCCTCTTGGAATTATCAATAATCTATTACAAACTTCTAACAATGGCTCTCCTCCTCTAGAAATTCATTTTCATGTTCCCCCCCCAAGAGCACACGAATTCTGTAAGAGTGAAATGAGGAATTCTAAAATGAAATGATTAACCAAGAGAAACCCCCAAACAACCCATGTGAAGGGTTTAAAAAATTGCATGAAAACAAGAACCACAAAGGCTTCCTCCTAAGAAACTCATGTAACCCCTTTTATCTATAAAATCAATTATGGGTAAATACAATATAACAAAAAGACGTAGCCCCTTAAGCCCCATCTCTCATGGAATCATATCCCCCTATCTCTTTTGTCCTTGTCCATATTGTAGCTAATGATGTATTTATTTATTAATGTATATAGCTCTATTACATTTCCTAGGAACTCTGGCCCCTTTTCAACTTTACCGACTCACCATCCTAAGTCACAATTACATAATACATTATATTCACAACAATTAAAATCAGGGTGTTACATCCCCATCCCCTTATTTTTTCACTTTCCTCAGTGCACAACACCATTCCAATGTTATTAACATTATAAATCTAGGCCCTCTGGCCTTAATTCACACAGGAATTCTAACCAACTCTTATATACATAGGCATTCTGGCCTAAAATTAAACATGTATAAATAGGCATTCCAACCCAAAACATGTATAATGATCTTCATAATTTATATTTCTGACAATTGTGCCAACCAACAAGATATCCCTCCCTCTCAGCCTACACAAACTAAAGAAATGAACCCCTTTCTATACCCTACAGTTCCTCAAGATATTCCACTTCTCTTCAGGGCTCCAATCCACTTATCTAGGAAGTTTCAGAGTTGCGGCTTCCAGAACTCCAGATGCAACAAGTCCATTGGACTTTCTTCATTCCATGCCTTTATCACTGAGCTTGATTTCCTTCTAGTGCCCTTTTTTCCGAGCTTCCATATTGCATATCCAACATCTCATCTGTATTATACAAATACATTCATCATGAGATATCATTATAACAATTTTCAATCATAAATTTTCAATCTGTTTTATACAGGAAACAAAATTTTCCAAGCATGATCTTTATTCTCATAATTCATTTGGCTCTTGTGGTTGTAGGAATCAATATTTATTATGGGTTATAGAAATTTCATACCCAATACCATTATTCATGCAATTTTCTCAAACTTCAATCAACCAAACCAATTGTTAGCATATCATAAGAATTTTTAATTTCTCAAATCTGTTTATATATAGGAAATAAAATTCTCACACATGAATTTTCTGCTCATAATGTTTGTCTTTGCATATGTAGATATCATTATTCCTTACGGGCTTACATCCATGCCATATCCAAGACTATTCTAGCTGCAATTTCCTCAATTTACACTCATCCAAACAAACTATCAATAGCTCATGTACAAGATATATATATTTTTTCATGGAAATAAGTGATTTGAGAATTGTTTGCTACTACAATTCAATTACTTCCATCAATTCTTGAAATTAAATGGAATTCAAATATTAAATGGAATGAACCCATCATTACATACACAGGTATTATCTTCCCATCTCTTTTTTCTTCTATCCAGAAATATTTTTATTACTTTGTCCCCCCAACAAAGCTTTTCTGTAATTTATCATTATGTAGCTACTTTAACCTGCAACTTTCTTGTTGCAATATCTAATAGTTCCTAAGGTGTTTTGAACTTCATGAGTTAACAATACTCACATAACTTTAGCTGTTAGCATAATCATTTCTATGTTATATAATATATACATGCATTCACCCAAATGCATTCAATAATTCATGTAATATCACTTGTAACATTTTTAACAACTCCAAAAAGTGATCTCAACATTGTAACAAACAATAATTCACCCACTTTCATTTAGTATTCAAATTAAATATAATGCAACTATTCATCATTATGTATTTTCAAAAACACATGATTTTCATAATGCAACCATTAATTACTAAATAAAATAAAGACCAATGTACCAATACCCATGGCCACATCTACATAATGCATCCCTGCATTGACTACATAATACCACATAACTATGTCATGCATTCCACCATGATGAGCTAAAAGGTCTGGCCAATGCCTCAACACATCATCCAAACTCTTCCCAATACTGCCTGACTATTTGGATACCTTCCTCTTCAACACATACACAACACAAATAAACACAATTCCTAAGTTCTCTTCAGTGTCGACAAAGAGTTTGCAGTCCAAACATCAACTATACAAGGGAATCCATTGAGCACTCACATAATTCCATAGCCATTCCATATCCAACCACATCATGGTCTCACACATGACTAACTCTATGGATATTTATTGTTATATCAAGAGTATGTGTACTGACTTGATCTGGTTATGATCCCATGAGAAATCATAACACAATATGCAACTAGCATTTTATCTAAATGCATTCTAGCATCAACAACATTTATATAATCTAGGCTTTTGTCCATTACATATCAATATAAATATTGAAAAACTAACTGAGGGAATTCTTACCTTAATTCCCTTCAACATCTATGCATCAAAATAAACTAAATGTATACTTGCATGTTTTTTATAAACCTACTTATTGTTATCTGATCAGTTGGTATTTGTAAGAACTCACAAGATTTCTCTTCCATCCTTTCGATTACCATTCCTACCACCCTCATGGGTCTTCACATAGATGTAAGTCATAAACAACAACAACAACATCCACATCTTTAACCATGATATATCATTTTTCCTGAATACACAATCCATAATTAGTCATACTCAATTGTTATAACATGATTATTGAATGTATATAATGATAAACTATTCAAAGTCATCAAGCATGTCATATGCATATCCAACCATGTACATATGCACAATGCAAATCTATATGCACCAAGCATTCACTATCAGCATGCCCACTAATGCATATGCATTTTAAATTCATGGTATTCATCATGCAATCTAGTCACTTATTTGTTTATTTATTTATTTGTATATGGTTGTCCTTGAATTTCTTCGGATCCTTTCTGACTTGTGTGCTCTCACTCTGCTCATTTTCACTATTGTACCATCATCTGAAAACTTTCCATCCAAGTTCCACTTGGCCATTCTACAATCCAACCAATGTGTTCTATTTTTAGCAGCCTCTCCTAGGTAGTCATATCCAAAATTTACCTTTATGAAACATTCGAACACCTTGGAATGAAGTAGCTTAGAACATTCCATCACTTTACTACCACAACATTCTTAAATAAAATAGTGTTACTCATAGTTGTCCATTAGTTTACTTCATTAACATTTCACTGTGAAACCATACCTTTCACACTTAATATCATTCCCAATGGAAGTCTATTTTCATTCAATGGCACTTTTCAAGTGAAAGGGCATTCATTTTTCTATCTCCAATTTCTTTGCATTGGCATCCTACTTCCACTGTGAACTTTGATATCAAAAGTGTATTTATTTCACTGAATACTTTTATACAAGTAGTTAAGTCATATCTAACAAATCCTTCCCTGGAAATCCTATTCTTGACACATAGAGATTATTCACATACAACCTATTAAGCTCTTTGTTTTCTTTCATATCAAGCTTACAATTGTCTACACATCTCTACCTTCAAGGCGATGGAGCATTACTTTTATTTTCTATTCCCATCAATGACATTATTAACCTTCTAGATTCATATGCTATGTGAAGATTCATGCCTTTGTTGTTCCTGCAATTTATTCACACTCTTTAGTAGCTGAATAATAATCCCTTTATTATGCTCTTCTCAAGTTCTTTATCCACTTTTTATTACTTTCCTTGAAACTCTTTATTGCCTCATCCAACTTCTGTAATATTTTTCATGCTTCCATGACTCTGATATATGATCCTATTCTTGAATTTATCTGATTATACCTCTAATTATGAAAAATATACAAGCAACCATTTTGTTAGAGTTATACATATCATAAAAATTTGTCAATTAAAATCTACAGGTATTTTTTCTGCTCAGTTCATGAAGAATTATATCACAATTCTCCAAATTTTAATAATTCCAGATCATTCTCCTCTTAATTATATTTCCAATGAATTTACTCATTCCTTGGTATGATCTCTAAGATAAAAGTTATGGCTTCTTAAAAAATCCATTTTCACCCTATTTGTGCATTTTCTCCACTAGTAAATTTTTATTGAAAAACCAACTTCAGTCAACTACAGAAGAAAATATGTCAGGAACTAGAGAAAATTTTATATCATGCATAGATAAAAAAAAATAACAAGGAATTCATAAAAATTCGCATATTTTCAATTTGATTCTCCAGTAAAAAAACTAGAACAATCCGGAAATGACAACTTTGACCTTTTTTCACCTCTTTTTCCAGAGTTAGAATTTTTAACAAAACTAGCTATCTCTAAATTTGTGCACTTATGGAAAATTTTCAATAAACCAAAGTTGTTTGTCTTGATGAAAAATAAAATGTTGATCAAATAATTTTTTTCATTTTCTTGATCTGGGTAACTTTTCTTCCTCCAAAAATCTTAAAAATCCCAAAAAAGTGGTTGAGAATAATGGATTTTGGCCTATTTCAGCATCCCCATTCCAATTCCCTTAGGAATTATTCAATTTGTTTGTGGGTTATTTATGTGTCTGCATTCTGGATACTCTCAATTACTTTCATCTTAATCTAGACCTTTGCCAATGTTCTAGACCCAGATCTTTAAAAAACATTATTTTGTCATTTCTGACAAATGAAAGCTGAAATGGACAAGGGCCCTCTCTGGAACTTTTGTAGAAATCATCTCTGTAGAAAAAACCCATACGTTTCATTCCAACATGACTTTATATTCTCTAGTTATGGCCAAAATACAAAAACGACTCCAAACTTGCCTACAGGGCAATCTTCACCATTGATCTGAAAATCAAAATAGATCTGGACCTTCCATCGGAGGTTCCCATTAAGACTACTGAAGAATCAGACTCAAATGGGACTCCAAAAATAGGGTATGGAAGAATATTCTTTTTCGATACCATCAGAACTTTTCATTCGGAGTTCACAAAATTATGTAAGTTTCACCACTTTGACCTGAGCATATCGAAGTATATTCCATTTCGATATCATCGGAACTAATCACTTGGGATTCCAAAAATTAGGTAACTATCGCCACTCCGACCAAAGGGTATAGAGGAATATTCATTTTCGATATCGTCTGAACTTTTCCTTCGGATTTTGGAAGGTTGATGAAGTTTCACTACTCCAACTAGAGGGTATCAAAGAATATTCCCTTTCGATACGTCAACACTCAGAGTTCAAAATATTAGGCAATATTCACTGCTCTGACCAGAGGGTTTCTAAGAACATTCCCTTCTCGTTACCATCAGAACTCTTCTGAATGAGATCTTCTGAAAAATCTTTTCTAAAAGAACATCTCAACGAGATCTGATGGTTGAGAATGATCATGACTGATCTAACAACTCTTGTTCTTTCGGGATTCTACCATTGGCTTCTCTTTATGCCCAACTCTGAATTCCTTCGGACACTTCCTTCCCAAATTCCTGTCGGTAATGCCTTTCTTGGACCTCTAAGATTGAATATTGGCCGTTGATTTCCTTTGATTTCCCAAAATACCAAGAATGAACGCGTACCGTCGATTTACCTCACTTATCAAACACATAAATGAATCTCGCATGTCGATCTAGTAACCTTTTCAAACTTCAAAAACATTAATATTTTTAAATTTTTAAAGAATGAATCTGGGTCGTTGATCTCAAGATCAAACATGATCTTGGTTCTCGATTCTCTGAAATCTTCCCTGCACTACTCTAGCCATTAAAAAATATGAAATTTTCAATCATCCAAGTCGAATTTGGCTTTGCAACTCCACATACCAAATCCATTAATGTAACAACCCTAATTAACTATGTGATTATCATGAATGATAAATATTAATTTAATTAATTACTTACATATATTACTGAGTCTTTATTATTTTATTATTAAAAGGTGGGTGAAGTAATTAATGGAGGGATAAGGTTGTTGGAAATTAATGGGGGGATAAGGTGGTTGAGAATTAATGAGGGGGATTTATGAGAGGAGGATAAGAAAGAAGGGGAGGACTTGGAAGAGGGATATATTATTTATTGTTGGGAATTTTGGGCTCAGGGGCCAGGAAACCGCAAGGATTCCTAGAGCTAGGGAGTCAGAGAGGCTTTGTTCCTAGCTGACTGGAAGGAAAAGATTTAGTTTCAAGCAATTTTCAGGCAGTTCAAGTAATTAGCAACAAAAGGAAAGAAAGAGACAAACTTCTTCTTCAAGAGGTATTTTACTAGTATACAATTTTGTTCTGAATGAAAGTTATGATATGTATCTATGTATTGAAAATGTGTTATGTGTTGTGTAATCTCTTTTGTGACTATTTTGGACTGTATAATTTGAGAATTTGATATTTAACTGAATAGTTTTCTAAAACTTCAACACAAATTAGATAGATTTGATGTAATGCAAACAAAAATAGAAATTAGATGTCATGCGAACAAAAATACAACATAAACTTGTTCATAAGGAATCTTTGGAGAAAAGAACAGTAATTTAGATTACAAATTTACCATTTAACTTTGAAGCCCTAATAAAGGGCTTTACATTTGGTATCAGAGCTTAGTTTCAAAACTGAAACATAGGGCTTACCCATCCTCATAACTGAAATATTATGTTATATGTTCTATAAATGACCCTGAAAACATGGATATGCAACCCTAAAACCCTTTAATCACAACTTGTAAATAACTAGAAATAACCCAAAAATAGAACCAGCCTAGAATTGGAAATAATCCAAAACTAGAAGTAACTCTAAAACCTTAAGAAACTACCCCCAATATTACAACCATGTTTCTTAAAAAAATGATCACATGAAGAAAAAAAAAAAAATAGAAGAAAAATGAAGAATTATATTTCATAAATTTCCTAATATAATTTTTTTTTATATGAAAAATAAATATAAGTATAAGATTTCAAAAATAAAGATAGAAGAAAAATGAAGGGTTAGATTTCATAAATTTCTTAATATAAAGAAAGGATTTATAAAAAATAAATATAAGTATAAGATTTTATATATATATATATATATATATATATATATATATATATATATATATATATATATATACTTCTTTATTCTTACATGCAAGACAATTTTTTTTTTTATGCTTTAATATAATAGATAAAATGTTTTTTTTTTATATAAATATAATATATTTTATTAAAATATATTATAATAACACAAATATACATGTAAATATAGATTTGTTAAATAAAAATTTATTAAAAAATACATTATAAAAGAATATATAAAATAAAAAAAATAAAAAAAAACTAACTTGCTTTACCACTCTCTCCAAAGATTTACCTTTTTTCTTTACTGCTTTTTCCAAAGCTTTACCTTTGTGCATAAGCTTTACTAGATGTGAAATACAAACCCATTGTGTACTCGAACTCAAGCTCCAATTACCTTTGTGTTTTACGACTCTTTCCAAAGATTTACCTATGTGCATAAGCTTTACGAGATGTAAAATACAAACCCATTGTGCACTTGAACTCAAGCTTCCAAAGATTTATCTCTGTGCATAAGCTTTACGAGATGTAAAATACAAATCCATTGTGCACTCAAACTCAAGATCCAAGTTATGGTGGGACGTGCCAAACCTAACTACTAAATCCAATTTGTAAATTACCTATAAAAATATTATTTTAAATTAATTTAAAAAAAAAAAATGGTCTTCGGCCTTACCTTTGGCACGCACCCTCGCCTCGGTCCTACCAAATTAAGTCATGAGTGCATTCTCACAGCACAACAGCCATTCATGGACCCCGACCACTGCACCCTTACCACTAACGATAAGGCTACGCTTCCTTGTCTGAAATCGTTGAGTCGGGTCTGAGTGTCTTGTTTCTGCTACAAGATCAAGTTGGGGAAATAAAAGGCCGACCATGGAGCCAGGCTACATTGTTCCAACCATACACCCATAAATCTTATACCATGAAACCCTAGTGCCTTGAGTGTGTTTTTTTTTCGACCATGGAGCCAGGCTACGTTGTTTGAACCATGAACCCATAGATCTTATACCGTGAAACCCTAGCTCTTAGGAGGAAGAAACCCTAGTGCTTAAGCAAAGGAAGATAAGCATGAAAAACCCTACTGATTAAGGAGAGGAGAATGAGTTAGGACACTCATATTCAAGGTCTTGTATAATTTTTATTTTTATCTATTTTAATCAGTGGAGTACTCGATCATCATTCTCTTTTTACTTTATTTTATTATTAATTATATATATATAATTTAATTTAAATATTTTTTAATTTTAAAATTTTTTAATTATAAAAATAAAAATGATTTTATAAATTTGGAAACAAGTTGAGTTTTTTGAATTTTATTGAAAATGGCAGGGTTCTAAAAAAAGGTTTTATATAATTAACAAAATGATTGAATGAAAAACAATTATTTTATGAATTAATTTAAATAATAAAAAATAAGTAAATTGAAACGTTATAAATTAATGTTATGAAAATTCTATTATCATAAAAAATATGAACCCTTCCAATATTATAAAACCATCAATAATATCTCTTCTTTTAAATAAATATATAGAAAAGGTCAAATTAAAACATAATTTACAAAGTAATGTGGTGAGAAAATTACAAAACAAAATATGTTGGAAAGAAATGTGCAAGTAGTGTTATAGGTAAAGTATATGTATTAAGAATAGTCAACTAAGATAAGAATAGTTAATGCAATAAATTATATTATGGATAACAATGCAAATATTTACATAAAAGAGATAAGTATATATATTATAAATAACTTTAAGTATAGATTCATTAATGGGTAAGTAGAGCAATGGTGAATGATGTAATAAGAACATTGCAATAAAGATAAAATAATAGTAATGTAATAGAGTGATGTGTAAAGATAAAATAATAGTAATGTAATAGAGTGATGTATAGAGAGATGTATGCTAAACATAATATGTGATGTATATGGAGAAAAATAATAATTATAAGGAGTAAATCACAAGGTTAAATATGGAATGAAGAAGAAATGGACATACTAATGGATCTATATGTTCATATAATTAAGTGGTATAGATTGGGGTAAAGGAAAATTTGGTGTGGGCAAGGCTATATAAATAGAATAAGAGTTAGTAACATGTAGAGGGTTTTTCATAGGAACATACTGATAATTGTATGAATTAATAATCAATGGAAATGTTAGTGAATAAATGTAATAAATTGTATAAAGATATAAAAATAAAGATGAAATGGAGTGAAATATACAAAACGGGAGTTTAGTATGACTAATACAAAAGAGATAGTTAGTAAGACACACATTTATGTTAAGAATAATGTAGATTTTAAATTGTATTTAAGATAAATGTATTATAACATATGTAATAATAGTAGTAAGTGAATTTGTTAGTCTTAATAAGATTTATTAGTAATATTTGAAATACCTATTAATATATACGTAGCAAAAATAAAAAACTACATTCATGAGATTAAATAACACCAATATATGCAACTTAATGTCAAAGTATAAGTACAAAGAATTACAAGAATAAATATAATATTGTATTTAATACATAATTATATATGAAATGTAGGACTTATTAAACATCAAGAAACATACATTATTATAAGTTAAGATATGAGGAGGTGAATTGATTAATAAAATGACACAATTGATATTAGTTATTATATGATATGAAATGTTATAGATTGTGATAGTATGTCTATTGAAGGGTAGTAGAATATTATATTGTTATCAAGAGGTTGGGGTTGGTGGGATTTATAGGAGGTGTAACACAATTATATGTAAATGGAGTAAATAGTTGGTAGTACGATATAAAATGAGTAAAAAGTATAAAGAGGAGAGGGAAAAAAAGGGGGAAGATTGAAATAGTGGAACTTGATGACGTGGCATGTAAATATATAACTATTATGTCAAGTCGTATATGATATAAGAGGATAACATGCAAAAATATTTATAGACTATATAAGGAGTATATGGAGAAAAGATTGGGTATACAAGAATAATATAAGTATAAAATGATGGTATATGTAAATGGATTGAAATGAGGTAAAATAATGAGTAATGTTATGAAGGAAGTGTGAGTATGACAATACAAAAGATATATAACAAAATAGGAGGGAGATGAAATTAGATGTTAAGGAGATTTGAAGAAAAGTAATAAGTACGTGTATAATAGCACCTATACATATAATCAACAATAGGTAATTAAGTACAATGAGCTAAAGTATAAATCCGGTAATTACAGTGAGTGTGTGTGTGTGTGTGTGTGTGTATAAGTTAACAACAAAGTAATAGACAAGTTTTAAAGAGAAAGGAAAAAAAATACATGGCAAGAAATGGAGTAGGAAAAATTGTATATTTAGTGATTAGAGTTATAGATTCAAAAGATGAAGAGAGTCGGGTGCAATATGTTGAGTAAGCAAAGACATTAAAATAATAAGTGAATGTAAATAGATAAAATATATGAAAAAAAAAAGTATGGGATGTGTTATAAGTAAGATTAAAGAATAAGGTGCATAATAAATTAGATCAACATAGGTTAAGGAGATGAATATAATAAATAAAACTAGTACTTGTGTTTGTAATAAGAACCGTGGATTAAGGGTGGTTGATTAAAGAAATTATGCCAAAAGAAAATAACAAATGATTGGGATATTTCATGATGCTTTTAAGTAGGATAGAAAGGTGGAAAAAAAAATAATAGGAAAGAGGTTAAATATGGAATTAGAATTGAGTTCAAGGTGGATTGGAAGTGCTTGAACGGGTAATATTATGTAGTTCATGGAAGAGAAAAATGGTAATAGTCCTTTAGGCATAGTGAAGTGTGCTACGTAAGTGGTAAATTGAATGTATTCTATAAACGTAAGAGAAAGCAGTGGAAGTAAGAAATAAAAAATTTATGAGATAATGAAATAATAAGATGACAAGTTTACAAATAATGTAAAGTATATTTTAGTTAAGAAATGATGATGTGCTTAAATAAGAAGTCAGAGAAAATGTAATGGTAAATGGAAATGTGTGAAAGGAAAGATAAATAAGAAAATACTGTATAAGGAATGTTAACGAACTATAGAAAATTTGTGATGGAGTTAAAAAAAAATAAAAAAAAAATAAAATCTAAGTGATACCATAAGTACCTATGTTGTGATCAAATAACTAGAGTTCAAAATGATAGTATAAATTTTTAGATGATATGTTTTATTACAATGTGGGTTGTGGTGTGATGTTTGGACGAATTGGTAGTGGTTGACGTGATATTAACCCAACTTATACTTAGTTATGCATTGATTTGATAAGTAAAATTGAGTTTATTACCAAGGGATTATAGTAGTGGATGCAAGTGACTAAAAAAATTACTCTTTACCACCACTTTGTATGAATATGACATTTCAGATAAATCCAAAATTTTGTCAGAAGAAATATGTTCTCAGCATAACATTTATGTTGTTTACATAATGGGAAATTTTCCTAGAACTTTATAGAATTTTTTTTACAATTTGAATGATAAACGATGAATGTTCATCCCACTACTAGACTTCTTACATAGTAAGGGGAAGGAACTTGAAAAGTGCTATTGATGCAACTAGAAAGGGCTAGGGGCCAAAGTAGGTAAGTATCATGTAGGTGTAAAGGATAAGGTTGAGATGTATGAAGAGCTATTGCGAATAAAGTAAGTCCTTAAGACAAGTAATTATAAAATGTGGAATGGACCCTATTAAGAAATTGAATCTTGATCTGAAGATGCTCACAAAGACATGGTAAACATGGTTTGCTTCAAAACATGTATGTGCTTTGTAATAACATTGTAGGTAGAGAACCTTTTGTGCTTCATCTATGACAAAGAGCTCCATATACTCAGCATTGCCTCATCAAGACCTAATCTTTATTACTTAATAAGAAGGTCACTGATTAAGAATAATCACTAAAAAAATCACTGAAGTGATTGCTTCACATAATGATGGATTATCAATATCTTCGTAAATGATCCTAATCATGGGAAACATTAGTAATTCCATATGTGATGTATCACTCGAGTTAGAAAGATAATCAAGCTAGTAGTAATTGGTTATAATTAGAAAGGTATTATGGGTGGGATTATATGTTGGCAAATATTTAACAGACAACGAATGGAAAATATTTAACAGACAACGAATGCTTGTCATTGATGGTAAGTACAGAAGTAATGATGGCTTGAGTATAGCCACGATGATCAATAGGAAAATAGAAGATAAGTCAAGGAAGATCGAATGATCGAAGGCAACACAACATTGACAAAATGATCAAAGGCCCGAGAAGCATTTCTGATTGTTGGATCCCATCCAAAATTCCTGACAGCATGAGGGCCATCAGATCTGGATAAAGACAAGAAGAGCACGCTGAAGAGGAGGATAGATCTCAGGCGTTAGATTTGAGCGCAGGGTCCGACCACCGTTGGATTGAGGAAAACCTGCACGATCTTTAAAAGTGCAAGGAGTAGAGGGCTCACAAATCCCGAAAGCAGGAGGACCATCCATCTCAGGGGGTTATGTGGACTATTGATCCGACTCTCTGTCGGAGTTTCAGGGATCGCAAGTTGGAGATGACAAGTAATTTCATCCACATAAATCTCGATTTTGTGATATGGAAAATCGCGACGTAATCTGAGCCGTAAAATCAAGATCACATCTGAACCATCGATCCGACTCACATCAACAAACCACGTCAGCTAGGAACACGTGGCACAACCAGGTAATGACAAGTGTCAGACTGATTCAACATGCCAAGCACATGTAAGTCATGAATCAAGGTGACACGTGGTAGTTATTTAACACATGTGACATCAACAGACGTACACCATGTCGGAGTTTCGAGGATCGCGTATTGGAAATGTCAAAGATTATTGACATCAGGAATCCCAATATTGCGATATGTGAAATCGCGATGTAATATGAGCCGTCAGATTAAGGTTGAATCTGGACCGTTGATTCCAACCCTTGTCGGAGTTTCGGGGATCAAGAGTTGGACATGTCAAAGATTATTGACATCAGGAATCCCAATATCGTGATATGTGAAATCGCTATGTATTATGAGCCATCAGATTAAGGTTGAATATGGACCATTGATTCCAGCCCTTGTCAGAGTTTCAGGGATCAAGAGTTGGACATGTCAAAGATTATTGACTTCAGGAATCCTGATATCGCGATATGTGAAATCGCAATGTAATCTAAACCGTCAGATCAAGATATGATCTGGATCGTTGATTCGACTTCTTTACGGAATTTCATGGATCGGGATTTGTAAGTGACAAGAACATTGAACATCAGGAATGCCGAAATGTCGAAACCCGATTTAAAGGAAAGATTAATAAAGTTCATCCAATGGTGTGGATAAATTGGAATATGATCAGAAGGTTATTGTTCTCTCTCATAGTTAACCCCTCAGTTACGAATCTGTTAGTGAAATAGACTCATGATTGCAAATCAGTTAGCATTTCAGTTGTCTTTCTTTTGCCTAAGGAGTTGGGAAGTTGAACCATCGTGTAGTTGTGTATAAAAGAAAATGAGACAGACTGTGTATGGTTGGCTGTTCCAGATGGAAAATGAATGAAACAGTAAGAAAGGGAAAATGAGAGGATGCATAGCATGAGACATAGAAAATGTGCAGAGTGAGATGAAATGCAGAGTAGAAGCATAGCAAAATGACAAAAAGAGTAAAAGCAGAGCAGAATGACAAAAAGAGCAGAAGCAGAGCAAAATGAGAGAACGAGTTGATGTAGAGCATACCTGCTGAACAGACAGACGAAGAGAAGAGTAGCAAAACAATGTGTAGAAGACAAGATTTACAGAACAAAGAAAGATTGGTAATAACTAATTTATCTGTAAAGTTGATTGTTTGATTAGCCATTCATATTATAGGGAGGTTGGGAGGTGCTTGGGAGGACTGTTGTCCTTAGAGGTTCAAGTGGAAGCTTGAACACAGGAAGTTGTAGCTTCCATCTGGTTGCAGCCAAAGAAACCAGGGTGGCAGGGTGGTGCAAGGGAGAACAAGTGTTCTCTGTTATACAGGTTGGAGCCTGTGTAAATGGAAGTTGGTGCTTCCATCCAGTTGGTGTTGGAACATTCAGGAAGTTGGTGCTTCCATCCAGCTGGTGATGGAATATTTAGGGAGTTAGTGCTTCCTTATAGTGGGTGCTAGAGAAACCAGAGAGTTGGTGCTCTCAAACATGTTGCAGCTTGTAAAACAGAGGTAGCAGCCTCACATTGAGTTGGTGCTCAATTAAAGATGATGTACAAAACTTAAAAGGACTGCCTATCATTTCTAAGAAGAAGAGGTTTTCTCCCTTTATGGGTTTCCTCGTGAAAATCTGTCTCTGTGTATACCTTATGTGTGACTTATGCTTTTTACTTTTACTATCCATATGATGTATAATGTTGATGATCACTTGAAGAAAGATTAAGAATATTTTAATAGAGTTAAAATTGTTTAAGCTCAAAGACAACTGATTCACCCCCCCCCCCCCCTCTCAGTTGTATTAGTAATTCCAACAATTGGTATCAAAGCGGGTTCCTTTTATTCAAAGGTAGATCTGTAAGCTTAAACATGACAAGTCATAAAGGGACGTCAGCCTCTAAGCCCCCTCTATTTGATGGAACAAATTTTTCCTTCTTGAAGACTAGAATGAGAACATACTTAATGACCTTGGGTGCTGATGTTTGGGATGTAGTAGAGACTGGATATACAAAACCTGTTGTGCTAGCATCCAAGGATGATAAGTTAGAGTTTAGTTTTAATGCTAAGGGGATGAATGCTATCTTGAATGGACTTGCTGAAGATGAGTTTGTAAAGGTGATGCATCTTGATACTGCCAAAGCAA
>JZKD02S2417404.1:219198-233261 GCA_000966675.3 Picea glauca | reverse complement strand
GAAATCATAATTATCATCATCAACATAATCATCAAAATATTTTACATTTACAACAATTTTCCAAAATATTATATAACAATCTCTTTCCCTAAATCTTTAGGAAATTGGATAAATAAAAATATTCTATTTTATTTTAAAATTTTAATCTTTCATTTCTCTTTCTCTTTCAGTCGCTATAAATTCTAAAATCTAGACTATTTTATTTTAGATCTACAATATTTCATATGTCTTTCACCTAAATTCCATTTCTCTTTCTCTTTCAGTCGCTATAAATTCTAAAATCTAGACTATTTTATTTTAGATCTACAATATTTCATATGTCTTTCACCTAAATTAATCTTCACATGGCTACAAACCCTACCCTTGGGCAACTTCATCCACCCAACTCTCTTTGAAGAATATGTTCATATATATATAAACTCAGGTGCTAGGTGAAGGGAGGTCCCGGTACTGGCACGACAGGCGAGACTTGCAGGAACGCCAAAGGCAAATTGAGAAGACGACCAAAGTAACAACAAACACAACTCTTTCTRCAATCCACCTCCAATAGTTACTATTAATACCCAAATTGTCTAAATCATCCTCTTTTGCATCAGATACACTGATCCCTGATGTGCTGGAGCGGCTTATGCTCCTCAATTTAATTCCCTCTCTAAGTSAATTGCGTTTTTCTATGAGTAGTCGCCCACGTCTCAGCAGGCGAAACTGCTCAAAGTATTCCCGAAGAAGGGCGAGAATCACTCCCCCAGAGACAATTGCTGACAGAGCGAGTGGACCGCACGAATTCCTTCAATCGCTTTGCTGTGAAGAGAAGACGGCGCTGAGAATGGCTGCCTCCATGATCGCGTAAAAACTTAATAAATAGTATATCGTACTTATAATGCTGCAATAGCAACCTACTGCGAAATCTTCCGATCCAGATCCTCAATATCACCAATACTATCCTTCTCAAGAACATTGTCGTCGAGGGGATCGAGTTGAACCGTAGTGGGTTGCTGATTTCCTATCTTAACAATACCATCAGAATTGGGTTGCTCATCATCTATCACAATAGTATGATGAGCATCGTTTGTTTCTGTCATTTCCAAGCCGGCGGCACCGGCGATTCCCGACGTCATGAGTTGATCTGACATGACTTTTTAGTTATCGAGGTTCAAACCTAATTGGCCAAACCATTCATAATACATTAGTTCCTCGGAAGCAATGGCCAAAACATGCATACTCGGGCGACTGAATTACTAAAATAATGCCAGAAATGTACATATTGAGAAAGAGGCATGGAAGAAGCAGTAGATCCAAAAGAGTCTTGTGAGCGACTTAAACTAAAGATGCATTATAATGAACTCTGTATTAAAATACTCTGCAATGAATCTACAGAAACAAAATAAGATGATTAGAATGATATTTATAATTAGCACAGCCTCTAATTCGCGATTGGAAAATGCCGAAAGGTATCTACGGGTAGAAAATTCTTCAGTAAAAATCTTCAATTTAATTATAAAAAAAACCTAATTGATACAGTGCCCGTCATCCGGCACTGCAACAGGCGCCTGAGCTGATATTTACAAGAAGCAACAACCAGTGATTAACTAGCACAGCCGCTAACTTGTGGCTGAGAACGCCGAAAGGGTGGATAGCTGAAATCCGTGGGAAAATGAAACGTGTATAGAAAATGAAACGTACAGGCAGCCAGAAAATGATGGTAATTTGAAAGGTTAATCATTTAAACGTGGCAATAATATAGTGTTGCAAGGTAACGGATGTATTCAGAAATACAAGGAAGTTATGAAGAGTAAATCACATTCATTGATTTGGGAGGACAACTAAGAATATGCCAACATCTTCAATTGTTAACCATCACATTAGAATTTTAGATTAAAAGCTGATTAATTATGCTCATTGTCAATAGGTGTACACCTTTCGGCGTAATTAGTGTATTTAAAGTGAAATGGGCGGACAGTGGCCATCATCTTTCATTCGGCCTACCATCATTGATACAGTGGCCACCATCAGGCACATATTTACAAGAAGCAACAACCACTGATTAATTAGTGTATTTAAAATGAAATGCACGGACAGTGGTCGCCATCTTCCATTCGCCCTGCATGCATCTATATAAAATGAAACTAGTGGACAGTGGATAGTCAGAAAATGAAACCCACAGTCAGTTTTAATATGATTAGGTAAATGTTAAAAAGTAAATAGGTTAATTGATTCATTCAAAAATACAAAGAAGTTATGAAGAGTAAATCACATTCATTGATTTGGGAGGACAACTAAAAATATGCCAGCATCTTCAATTGCTAGCCATTAAATTAGAATTTTAAATTAAAAGGTGATTAATTGTGCCTATTATCAATAGGTATACACCTTTAGGCGCAATAAAATATTTCTGAAATTAAATTCCAGAAACTCCAGAAAAATATTAAAATTACTTATGTAATTAAGCTAGAAAAACAAACATTAAAATTACCTCTGAAATTAAGCTATGGAAGCTAGAAAGGAGGCTTAGAATTAGCTCTGAATAAGCGCTTAATATATTGATCAAGAGTGTCCCCGAGACCCGAAAAGAGCAAATAATAGAGCAAGCAGAGCAGGAGTACTATGACATAATAACAGGGCAGAACCAGCTGCAAGATGAGGCCAAGGGCGAGTTGAATCACTGAGTCTTCCTAGTTGTAATCAGTTATGGCTGTATCAATGTAAGCGGGCGCGCATTAAATAGCGTTTGCTTCCTTTGTTTACATTCATGGGGATGCATATCTCACCAAATACACCTTCACTTCAAAATCATAGTATGCGGGGTGAATCTTCGTCGCACCTTCGATCCGAAGAAATTACTGATCAGCGCAGGCATTTGTTGACCGATTTTTGTATGGACGGAATTCGCCATGGCTTATCTTGACAAACTTTTGTGGAAAAGAAGAAATCCTTATCTCTAGAGTTTTATTCTTTTAAAATGGAATTATATTTTCGTATCTATCAAATGTATAAAGATATATTCGTAGATGTAGAAATATGTATACCTGCTTATTGTAGATTTTTCGCTCCATTTTCGAATTTCTATTATTAATTTCATTGTAGAGGACTAGATTTTAGCAAGAGAAACAACCTTGGTTTACATTCCTATGGATGAATATTCGGGCAGATTACATTTCATTTGAAAACCCTAAAATATTTATTTGTTTCATAAGATAAAATTGGGGCTGTAAATATCTAGTTTTTACAGCTTGAAATCTAAATGCTTTCAAATTTGAGGATCTATAATCCTTCATCTATTGTAGAGGACTAGATTTTAGCAAGAGAAACAACCTTGGTTTACATTCCTATGGATGAATATTCGGGCAGATTACATTTCATTTGAAAACCCTAAAATATTTATTTGTTTCATAAGATAAAATTAGGGCTGTAAATATCTAGTTTTTACAGCTTGAAATCTAAATGCTTTCAAATTTGAGGATCTATAATCCTTCATTTACATGCTTAAAATTTGATGATCTATAATCCTTCATCTACATGCTTAAAATTTGAGAATCGATCTATAATCCTTCATCTACATGCTTAAAATTTGAGAATCTATAATCCTTCATCTACATACTTGATCCTTCATCTATAGATCCTCCACCTACAGTAGTAGCATTCAATACTGAATAGCAAACTAGATTTTACTAAGTGATAGGGTAGGGAGGTTGACCACGTAAAGGGTTCCGTGCCGTCCCTGCCTGGTCGATCTAAGTGCCATTACATGCTTCATGTCACATCATGGAATGTGCACCGTCATTCTGCGGAATATCATCCTAGCAGACTTCAAATGAAATCATAATATTCTATGAAACCATATATTGACTTGAGTTTTGTGCAGGGCCCGTAAACATCGACAATAGATGTGGATTGGCTACAAAGGCAGGAACGCTTGGCTACTAAATTAAAATCTCTAATCAAATCAAATATTAATAGATTAAAATCTGTGATAATAAAGTTGTCAAAATTTCTATTAATCAAGTAGCTCTGTATTTCAAACGACTTTTCTAACTCCATTTTGAAAGATCTTTCTCTTTCATAACGGTTCACACCATTTTGAAAGATCTTTCTCTTTTATAACGGTTCACACCGAAATATTTGAACATTCCCAGAGATATTTTAATTTTGACATGACGTCGCTGACATTAGGCATACAATGCGCTCTTTACGGCACAAGAAATTTCGATGTAAAGGTTTTGATACATTCAATTTAGTTTGCTCTACATACATTACCTCACATTCAATTTAGTTTGCTTTACGTATATTTGTTTTGTCATATTATTTGTGATACATATTATTTGTGTTGTATCACGATGAGTAAAAAATGGGGTTGTATTTGTACTCATATACATTGGGTTTAATGGTTAAGAACATGTGTTTCCTTTTAAGAGGTCACAGGTTCAAATCCAGAGGGGGTAGGGGTAGGGGGTAGGGTATGTATACCTTCTTGGCAGTGACCTTAAAAATAGATTATTATTATTATGATTATTATTATTATTATATTGTATTATTAGACCGTAAATGTTTTATATATTGGTAAAGGTTTATCTAGTTTTTCCAAACTCTATGTGCTTTGTTATGGTATTTTTTTTATGGTTATTGTTCACTACCCCTTGATAATCGTAGCTCTTCATTGTATAGTCATTTATGATTTAGGTTGGTATGGAACCATCTTGAGGTGGATCTACTAGGACACATGATGTAAAAGTGTTGTTCATTGTAAAGATTGTCACACCTATGTATAGAAAACTTATTTTGTGCTTAAGCATGGATCCTTGTTTTCTGTATTCATCACACTTTAGCCATCTACTATCAGATATGATTCTACAGATGCCTACTTAGTTTCACATTTTCTGAGGTAGTATTACAGTTTTCTAGGTAGTACACATATACTGAGGCACTGGTCACATCCTTTGAGGTACATTTCGGGTATTGTTGCATACATGTACATCATCTACACAACCACATTGGAGATTCGAGAGCACCCTCCTTTTTCATCACTTTTGGAGATGTTCCTTGCATGATTTGTGAGAGTTACGATAGCCATGGAGGTGTTCTTAATGATGAATTCACCAAGGCATATTCCTCTCTGTGTGGAACATTTTTGCTTGATTTGAGGGTTTGGTCATACCTTGAAGGTACCTTTTGAGCATTTCTTGATAACATTTGAGGGAGCCATCCACTTTTGAGGACTTTCTCCACCTTTTCATGAGGTTGTTTCATATGGAGGAGTTAGACATTGGTACTTTGCTTGCTTGAGAGGATACTTCACTATGTTTTGAGGCCTCTACATAATTTTTTCCTTGGAACATTGGGCTAGAGAAACAAATTTCCCCCTTTCTTTATGGGACATCCTCCTCTCATGAGAGTTTTATTAATATGTGATATCATTTTATTATGTTTTGACTTTTTCTCCTTCTTTATGTGGATAAAAAGTTTTCTTTGTTAGTCTTCTAGCCTAATTTTATATAGAAAAAAATACTAAAGAATGAGAAGGATGGAGAAGTCTCCTCTTTTGATAGAGGCTCTCCTATCATTCCAAATTGTTGTGAATGATTGGATATCATTTGTGAGTACAATTAATAGAAGATCTTCTTCTTGAGATTTTGGTGTCAATTCTTGGTGTTTTCTCTTTCTTGGTGCATTAAAGATTTGTTATGGTGATTCAAGACTTCTACTAGATTTCAAGATCAATCCATTCGAAGGGTTACTATACCACTTGGAGAAGAAACATTTTAGGGTTTGTTCCTTCCTTCTTCTCTTGTTAGCTTCGGTGAGTGTTTAATCCATTGATTTGTTTTTCCTCTTGGTTCCTTGGAAATGGTTTTAAGTATTTTGTTCAAATTATTGTTGATCTTGTTGGTGAAGGTTTTTTTCTTTGAGGAATCCACTCTTGTAGGGCCTTGGTCCTCTTAACTTATGTTGATTAGGTTGGAGATTATTCTATCCTCGATATAAAAGATATTAAAGTGATCAATTTTTTTGAAGGGAATACTTCCTCACTTCATAATCCCTATTTGGATCTAAAAAATGAATTAGTCATATACCCAACAACCAATTAAAAAACCCTAAAAATCAAAACTTTTTTTTGTTTATAAGGAAATCTAATTATGAAAAACCAAAAAAAATTATTTATCTAAATTTATTTTATTGTCTAGTGTAAAATAGACATTATTATAATGTCACTAAACACACAATTTTGAATTACAATTACTTATATTTAATAATTTTTAAACATGAAAAATGTATCCCATGAACCATGCATGTGACTTACATATTATCTTCAATCCCGGAATAAAAAGATAGGTTCAATAAAACCCAATATAGGATTCAAAATTTCGAAAGTTCCCTTCTTTAGCTTCCACTCGTAAGAACCAACTACTCATATTCCTCAAATTTTGTAAACCATGTTAATTAATTAGTGGTGACAATATAGCAGCATAACTTAAGCACAAGATTGTGACAGAGATAGATAAGTAAATTATTATGAAGAATAATCAATTTGTTACACATAAAAATGAATCCATTATCCATTCACACATAAATTAATGAATCAATTATCCATTCACACATAAAAATGCAATCGTGCAACTATGTAACGTTTCTAGTTAGTACTATTTACATGGTGTGACTTGTCGCATATATATCACATACACAATCATTCACATTCAATTTAATAKTAAGTTTTACATATGACATGACTAATTGYRAMTATTAGGSCTAAATATAATGTGACYACCATCTAAATGTATTAGGCCTAAATATAATGYGACTACCATCTAAATGTGTGAGTAAGAAGGTTTCATATCTCTTTGCAAGGTGGTGTTTGAGAAGTCTTCATGCCTTTAGGTGTGTCTATCAATTTAAAAAAAAAAAAAAATTATTTAGTGGTGTTTTGCAAATTTCATGACAACATTTCTGAAAGTGAAAGTGGGAGCATAGAGGGAGGAAGACTTGATTTAAAATGGAAAATGAAATAAAAATAAAAATAGGAAAAGTATTTTAATGCTTAATGCGGTTTCATAACACATATTTGAGGTTTCTTTGACTCAAATAATGTGATTTTGCAAAGTTTTCATCATAGGGATTAAACACAATTCCTTTTGTGTCTCTTTGTTTATAAATTGATGATGTCTTGATATGAATTGTATAAAATCATGTGCTTTGAGTTTTAATATTTGTTTCTTTGTATGTTTCAAAACAAAGAAATAAGGTAATAGGGAAACACTTATGTGAACAAATAAACTATATCTGTGAATGCCCTTCTCTACATTATTATGAAAACTCTATTGAGAAGAATTGTCAGGTTCCAGGTTATCACAGTTGATGCAGATAGCTTGGGTGAGAAATCCTTGGTGATCATTTTGACACTTTCAGGTCTCATATTTCAATTATATCAGTTGTGTTGGAACCATAATCACATAAATCATATAGTTGGCCTACTTTGGGGATGAAAAATACACTTTGAACAACAACCAAAAGTTGCAAAGAAAGGAGTTTTTAATGAATGTTCAGGTCTCATTCTTTCTATTTCTTCGCCTGAATTGTGTACCGTCAGTTCCTGTCTTATCCATTTTGTACGGGATCTTAATTCATTCACTCAGATTGGCATTACCTATTAGTGGATGAGAAATAATATCTCATAAAAACAACCAACTATTTTTTGTAGTGCTTAACATTGTTTATGAGCTAGGATGGCCAATTCTTTTTTAATATGCAATTCAGAGTTAGTGTAAGCCTTGTATATGCTACAATTGACACACCTAACAATAATCAACACTTTATTGGTCAAGGTTAGTCACAAAATAAAAAGGGCTCTAAATGTGCAATTACATGCTAGTATAATATGTGTAATAAACATTGTTGGCGACACAAATATGATTTCCTAGATTATTATAATACTCAATCACAACTGCAGCGTATGGGCACAGAGAAAAGGATCTGATCTGGAGGAAAAAGGAGTGGCCTCGGGACATGAGTGTGTCACTAATATGATGTGTATCGACTAAAATAGAATAATATTTTTGATACATTTCATATCGATGGAGATAAAATAATATCATTAATACACTATGTATCGACAAGAAATAGAGATCCTACACCAATATATATGAATGGTCGGAAGAGGATGGGCCTTTGACATATCGCTAAGAGTCTGTGATTGGGCATCGATGTATTAATGGATGAAGAAGAATGGACCATCGAAACACTATGATGTTACACTCTAGCAAAGAGTGAAGCATAAACAAGGGGGAAATAGATGAAGGTGTTGTATATCAGTGTGGGAAAGAGGAAGAGAGTGGATGTAACGATGGACGCGCGATGATTATTGCTGGTGTATTGATGGTTGATGAAATATCGATCGTCGATAAAATAGTAAGTTGTAAGAAAAACTCAAGTGTTTGTTGATTCTTTCCATCAACGAGGAAGCTATCAAGTCACTAACATTGAACATATCGTCAGAGTAAGAAACATGGAGTACCGAGAAATTGGAAGAAGGAAACAATATTTTCGAGAACAACTAAGCATTAACTCCTTAATCATATCGACAAAGGAGTGGAGATGTTTATGATATAGGTTGTGTCGAAAAGGGAAAGAGGACTCTCGTGATACAAACAGTATCACTGAAGGAAAAATAATTGTTACCGATACAAGTGTATCAACTAGGAAAGAGAAAGGTTTTCGATACACAGTTTATTGGCGAAGAAAGAGGGAACTCGCCAATACACTATGTATCAGCGGGCCAAAGTGTTCTTCAAAAAACACTGAAAAAAGGTAAAATAATTTCTAGTAGAAAAGGTTTAAATGGGGGAGTTGAATTTCTTCTCTCGAAGTAATGGTGAATTGAAGAAATTAGGGAGGTTGTTGTGGTGGAACAAGAATGGTAAATACTAACATTTTCTACATGGATCTCTTGATGACAAAAATTTCATATTCAATGCAAGGAGAAGATGCATGAGATTGGTATTGTAATTTTAATCCTAAAGAGATAAAATCATTTCCATAGTTATTGAAAACATTTCAAAAGAATTGGATATGTGGTTATGAGAAAGTTGATGGTGCTTATGTCTTTCTTGATGTGCAAAGAAGAATAGAGGGAAATATTAATGATTTGATAATGGAATTTGATGATAATATCTCAAGTGAACTTTGTGGAAAGAAAAGAAATAAAGGATGCATACTTTTTCTTGTGTGATCATGTTGAAGAAAAATATGGTGATCCTTCTACACTAAAGCTTGATTAAGATTTACTTGAAGAGAATCATCCCTATCCTCCCTCCCTCCATGAACCTTTATTTCATAATGTTTCAGATTTAGAAAAGGATGATGATTGGACTTTCTATGTTGAAAATGTGAGGAGAATGTATGATGTAAGCAAAGACAGCCTTGTTAAAAAAATTTCCTTAGAAGTACCTTATTAATCTCTTGAAATGATGATTCCATTGAAGATTTTGTTGTAACGCCTCAAAAAGAAAATGATGATGAATAATCTTTTCATGCTTCCATTCAAAATCAAGAGACATTTGAGGGACAAGTATATGAAGAGAACATTTACGATAAAATAGTTCAAGCATCCATCCCTTCTCCTATACATGAAAGCATGAGTTTGATAGTCTTATGATACATATTTTAACAACTTGGAAAAATGAAATATAAAGGAGAGGCCCTTATTTGATGAAGAGCATGAAAGAAAAGAGATTGAGAATATTGGTTCTTTTTTCCATGTTTAAAGACAAAAATGAGATATAAGTTGTTTTCGTTTTGATGGGGATCCCATTTACAACACAAATAATGATATTCCTCAAGTTAAGATTGAATATTTTTTTTCTTTTGGATAGCCACAACAATCAAGGAATGTTAAACCCACTTCATGATGCATGAGAATCCATGGAATCCCATTAATAAGGATAACTTAGAAGTACAAAAAAAGGTTTTTCATGGCCAAATATTAGCATAAATATTTTGGCCATGGAGGTCCCCAACTCATGACTTTCAGATGTAGGAAAATATATCCATTCATGATTTTTTTGAGGTTGTCATATTTTTTAGACAACATAATCGACATTGGGATTATTACAAGAATTTTCATCCTCACATACAAGGGAACCCAATAATGAGTCATGGATTCAGATATTGTTTTAGGTTCAATGGGTTTTCTCATGCTTTATCCATATACATGATTTACAATAGTATAGAGGGACAAAAATCATCTTGTAGGTTTCTATTGGATCCACCTTCAGAGTCCTTCTTTCTTGATGGTTTGATGAGTAGTAGTGATGGATTGTATTATGCGTGTATCAAGGAAGATGATTACATTATTGCTATCCACCTCTAGATTGAAGAAGCTTGCATTAGTATAGGTAAACCTTGGCATGAATTTATTCTTCTCTTCCATTGTCATGATCCAACTTCATATTTTAACCAAGGAAAGGTAAAGGAGTTGTCATCATACTTTTACCTTATCCTTGATGTCTCATTATTTTGGTTTGTGACCTAGCACAAAGGTAAATTTCACAGTATTGATCAAATCATGAATGGTTTCTTTGAATTTATGATTTTACTTAGCATGTTATGTTTATTATGTTATAATAGGTTAGATTGAATAAGTTCTTTAGAATAAGCATTAGATTTATTGGTGTGTTTCATTAACTTAATTGATTTCTTCATTTTTATTTCGTTAACTTATTTGATTTTGCTATTTTTATTTTTTATTTGTTCCACTAACATGTTCTTGGATATATTTCATTTATGCATGGATATATTTCATTTATGCATGGATATATTTTGGGGAATGAGAAATATAACTTGTGTCTTCATCCTCCTTGATATTTAACATTCATTGTTTGAGAATGTTTCAGGACTACAAGTTTTTGTAGATTTTGGAGTTCTCATGCACTCTCGAGATGAGCACATGTCCCCAAGCTAGAGTGAGCTATTAAACCTCATATTCACTTTAATGTACCCTATATTTTTTCTCCATATGTGGACCATCATATGAGAATATTATGCTCTTTATTGTATTATAATAAGCCAACATTGTGGTTGTATTTGCACTTATGTATTGTATTGGACCATGCTTAGATGTTATATGTATTGGTAGGGAGATTATGTAGTAATTGTAGAACCCATGTGGTCGGTCCTATCCCTTCATTTAATCCCTTTTCAAGATAGGATTTTCTTTTATAGATATGGTCAAGTTCCCCTTATTGTTGGTGACTCTTCATGATATTGGTAATTTATTATGTAGGTTGGTATACAACCATCTTGGGGTGGATCTAATAGGAAAAATAATTGATTGGAGCTACTAGTATCTGTTACCCCTTTGTGTATGATGTAAAAGTGTCACTCTTTGTAAATATTTTCACAACTCTGTATAACACAAATATTTTATGGATAAGCATAAATCCTTGTCTTATGTATTTATCACACATTTTCCATCTACTGTCAAACATGATTCTAGATATGCTCACTCGGTTTCACATTTTTTGAGGCAATATCAAAATTGTTGAGGAACTATATGTATTCTGAGGCACTGGTCACATCCTCCGAGGAAAATTTTAGTTATTATTGCATACATAGACATCATCTACACATGCCACATTAGAGATTACAAATATCCCTCCTTTTTCATCACTTTTGGAGATGTTACTTGCATTATTTGAGGGTCGACCAAAACATGTGTGATTTATGAGAACCATGGGGGTGATTTTGGTGATGATTTGATTTGGAGAGATATATTCCTTTCCTTGTGGAGCATCTTTTCTTGATTTTATGGTTTGGTCATATTTTGGAGGTAGGTATTTTGAGAATTCCTTGAGAAAATTTGAGGGAGTCATCTACTTTTGATATCCTTGTCCACCTTTTCATGAGGTCATTTCACTTGGAGGAGCTAGACATTAGTATGTTTCTTGATTGGGAGGATACTTCACCATGTTTATCAACAAAAATAATTTGGGAGGTATTTATCAATATCTATTGAAATTAGGGGTATTATTTAATATCCCATGAACGCAGGTGATATGCCACAAGTTCACTTAGTGAAGACCCCGTGGGAATCATTTTATTATGTATTGACTTTGTCTCTTTCTTTATGGGGATTGCAGGTATTATTTGTTAGTCTCCTAGGATAATCTTAGGGAGAAAAAATTAATAAGAAATGATAAGGATGCAGAAGCCTCCTTTATAAATAGAGGCTCTCCTCTCATTCCAAATTGTTATGAACCATTGGATATAATTTGTGACTACAATTAATAGAATATATTCCTATTGAGATTTCAGAGTCAATTGTTGGAGTTTTCTCTTTCTTGGTTATCTTCTTGGCGCATTAAATATTTTTTATGGTGATTCAAGACTTATAGTAGAATTTTTCAAGATCAAAGATCGACCTCCAAAACAATAACAAGTTGTAAGAAAAACTCAAGTGTTGGTTTCTTATTTGCATGGATGAGGAAGCTAGCAATTCACTGACTTTGAGTGTATCTATATAGAAAGAAAGATGGAGTGCCAAGACATTGGAAGAAGGAAAAAATATTGTCAAGAAAATCTAAGCGTTATCTCCTTAGTCATATCGACAAAGAAGTGAATATGTTTATGATGTAGGCTATATGAGTAGGTGAAAGAGGACTCTCATAGATACATAGTGTATCAATGAAGGAAACTTAATTGTTATTAGTACACAGTGTATCAGTGAAGGAAAGAGGAATCTTGTCGATACATACTGTATTGGTGAAGAAAGAGGGAACTCACTGATACACTATGCATTAGTAGGCCAAAGCATTCTTCAAAAAACTATGAAAAAAGGTAATGTTTGCAGAGTAATAAGAGAGTCTTGGGATTTAACATTTGCACGAGAGAGATTAAAATGATTTCTAGTAGAAAATGTTTAATAGGGTGGACCAATTTATTTCCTTGGAGTAATGGTGAATAGAAGAAATTAGGGAGGGTGTTGTTGTGTCACAACAATGGTAAATAATAACATTTGCTACAAGGATCTCTTGATGAAAACATTTTCATATTCAATGCAAGGAAAATATGCATGAGATTGGTATTGTAGTTTCAAGCCTAAAGAGATAAAATCATTTCCATATTTAATGAAAACTTTTCAAAAGAACTGGATCTATGGTTATGCGGAAGTTGATGGTGCTTATGTATTTCTTGATGAGTAAAGAAGAATAGAGGGAAATATTAATGATATGATAATGGAATTTGATAATAAACCCTCAAATGAACTTATGGAAATAGAAAAAAGAAAGGTTGGATACTTTTTATTGTGTCATTATGTTGAAAACAAATATGGTGAGCCTTCTATAGTAAACCTTGATGATGACTTACTTGAAGAGGATCATCCCTATCCTCCCTCCCATGATCATTTATTTCATAATGTTTCATATTTAGAAAAAGGATGATGAATGGATTTCCTATGTTGAAAATATCATGGAAATTTATGATGTAAGCAAAGACAACCTTGTTGAATAAATGCCCTAAGAAGAATTGTATTGTTCCCTTGAAAATGATGATTCCATTGAAGCTTTTGTTGTAATTCTTCAAAAATGAAATGATGATGAATAATATTCTCATGCTTCCATCGGAAATCAAGAGACATTTGAAGAACAATAATATGAAGAGAACCTTGATGACAAAATAATTCAAGAATCCATCCCTTCTCCTATGCATGAAAGAAAGATGTTGATATGTTACACTCCTTTCAAATGCATTAAGTCTTATAATACATATTTAGAAAGATGGAAAAATAAAATCTAATGGAGAGGCCCTTATTTTATGAAGAACATAAAAGAAAAGAGATTAATAATATTGATGCTTTTGTCCATGTTGAAAGAAAAAATTGGGATATAAGTTGTTTTTATTTTGATGGGATCCCATTTACAACATAGATATTGATGTTACTCAAGTTAAGATTGAAGTTTTTTTTTCTTGTGGATATCCAAACACAATCAAGGAATGTGAAACCCACTTCATGATGCATGAGAAGCCATGGAATCCCATTAATAATGATAACTTACAAGTAAAAAAAAGAGGTTTTG